>OZ014439.1:20633974-20820142 GCA_963966035.1 Acleris laterana
CCGGGCATAAGACCTTATTTCGGTTTGGTCGAATGCGGCCGTATATTGCTATAAGGTTGTACATAATGTACCATTTACCATTCAGTTCAAAATTTCAATAAATTTCACAGTATATTACCTATGATATTTGTTTTTTTTATATTACTGTGAAATTTATTGAAATTTTGAACTGAATGGTAAATGGTACATTATGTACAACCTTATAGCAATATACGGCCGCATTCGACCAAACCGAAATAAGGTCTTATGCCCGGTTCCAATATATTCAAGAAACGAATCGTTTTCCTTACGTCTCGTTAAAATTTGACATTTGCTACAAAATGTGTCAAATTTTAACGAGACGTAATATAAAAAAAAACAAATATCATAGGTAATATTCCCAATCTGCATGAACCTTTACAATTATTTTGTGTGGACGAAACACAAAATTTGTATTATGGATAACACAAAAGTGACACAAAAGCACAAAATATGTAACACAAAACCACGTTTTTACAAAAGTTTTAGTTTATAAAACGGAAAATAAGCTAAACTAGACGCAAATTCACATTACACTTTACTCTTTCAACGTAAACACATACAATTATAGTGGAGTGAACTTTAAAAACGATTACTTACTTGAGAAATCACGTAACACAAGTTTTTGATAATTTATGACGAAAACGGCCCGCTCACTTTCAACGTTACTCACAGACAAACTACACATGTCAGTTTTTTTTCTTTAATTGCGTTGACACCTTACGGTGTTGCTGTATCAAAACACGTTTTTCCCTTACTTTTTTATTAATGTTTAGGGGAAATTACTTGTAACACAAAAAATAGTTACACAAAAGTGAAATTTCTATCAACTAATCTAAAGATCAATAAAATACTCAATTAAGAGTATTTAAACACCGTAATTACTTCAAACAGAGGGTAATAATCTGGTCTTTCAAACGTATTAATGTTTTTTTGTATATGTTTAAAAAAATAAAAGTTACATAGGTTTTAAGTAGCGGTAAAAAAAAAGGACACGGCAATTTTGACCAAAATTAGGGGGGTTTGGTGAACATAATTACATAAATTTTAAAGAAACAAACCACTTTTATTCCGTTTGTGTTATGGGCAAACAAGCTCAATAGTTGCTTTATAGAATCTAGTAACTACAAGGGCTGTAATGCTTATAGTTTAGTTGAAATCAACCTGGAAAATTTGGTTCGGACAAAAAGTAACAATTTTGGCGGCCTTACCCAATTTCATTCCCGAATTTCATATGACATAATTTTATATGCCATAACGATACTTATGCCATACTTTTCATTTTCCCTATTATAAAGTGTTTTAAAATTGTATGCTATAAATGTTAAAGGCCATAATAATTATTTGCCATAAAACATTCAGAACTATAAAAAAAATAGGGACTGGCCGGCTGCAGGGTCGCAGTTTTACCTAACGCTTCTTCTCGCTTCGCTCGTCGTCGTACCTAACGGAGACCTTCCTTACAGTAGGTAGGTTAGAATAGGTAAGTTATTATAATAGTAGTGTACGTAATCCAGACTATACCAGTACTTCATTATAACCACCGCAACACACTGGTACAGTCTGGGTCTGCTTTTACCGAAATTATGGCATATAAAGTATTATGGTATATAATATTAGGGATTATGAACATTATAGAAAGTAAATGTTATGGAAAATGTTATTATGGTATCTGATATTAGGGAGGTTGAACATTATGACACTAGAGTATTATGGCATTCTAAAATTATGGTACCATTATGGCAAATGAAATTAGTGCAAATTAAATTATGAAAAATTAAGGTATACCTTATATTGAACGTTATACTGTATACAACACATAGAGTATTTATTAAATCTGCGACGGAAACTACTCGAGAAGCCTCCTACGTTTATTATTTCCTTTTATCTGGATCTCAGAATTTATCATAAATCTAATAAAAAGTAAGCAAGCTATATTTAGAAGCCGCCTCGACGGTAAGTTATTCTCTGAATTGCGCAAACTTAATGTGAATAAGCGCTTTATCAGATATCTGACTTATAAATCAACGAATCGTAAACGTATAATAAGGAAAGGAATAAAAGCATTAACACGTTACACGGATGATGCCCGAAAATAATAAGTTATTTTTATTTATAAATAGGTAGCTATTTACTTGTGATTATATAACGGGAACAAATATAATGAGCACCAAAATTGTCTTTGAGACCCAAAAATGGTAAATCATCAGATCATCACCAAATTAGGTCTCGTTAGGTTTTGGTGAAATCCGGTTGAAATTGCGAGTGTGTTATGCAATAGCGACGCCGTTTAAATAAAAATATACTTGAAGTCGTCAATATTTAATTAGAGATGCCAAGTCATCCGTAACTTATTGAAAACTCTAGCTTATTGTTGTAAAAGGTCAGATTGACTTTGGATGTAAGGTGGGTCACAAATTACGGTTTGTGAGTGTACACACGTTATACTCATAACATCCTTTTTTGGCGTCGGGAGTTAAAACATCTATTTTATTAAACGAAAGAAGTCATTGGAACCCCAGTGGCAGCTGCCGCAATCCCGATTCTAGTTCTTTTTTACATTCTCTTATAAACGAACAGCAGAATCCTATTAAAGGAACAGTTGTGTAGTATTTGTAACTCATTAGTCCCCCTGGCTTTTGCGAAACCTTTTAACTCTGCAAATAAATCTACAGTGCCTAGAATACAACATGGAGGAAAGTTTGTAGAGAAATGAGAGATGAAGGTTTATAATTGTTTTATAATTGTTGTTGTTGCGGTCGACCGTGCAAAATCATGAAAACAGTAATGAGTTTATAGATATATTGATTTTTGTATTTGATCACAAATGGAACGTATAATTTTACTCTATTCAGCTCATTAACCTATATACGAGTATACTAGAATTATTTTTGGTCTCATAGGGTACTAATAAAGACTCAATTGAAGATATTATAATGGGGGAAGGGTGTTTTTTGGGGGCACATGAGTTAACTATTACACATAGGTATTTAATAATTCTTAAAGATTATAAAAATATTTTTATTCTTTCTTTATTCTGTATCATACGCTACATTATAAGTAAAAAAGTCGGGGCTTATTTATAAAATTAAATACTTTTCCAGGTGCAAGATTTAAGAGGTTTCATTAATAATAAAAATAATAATTTATTTGCTAAAAACATGGTATAACAAAAGGTGTTTCAGTTTATGGACAGTTCAGTGTTACCTTATTCACTACAGCGGGTCTAGACTACTCTTGACCATTGCTTAACAATATAAAAATGTAGCTCAGATGGATAACTAAAACTAATAATAGTACATTAGCAAATTCTATATCAAATAAGTTCCCTAACTAACATATACAACAAGTAGTTACACTTAGGGTACCTAAGCCCTGTAAAAATAGTTGCAAGTGTGGGAAATAAATAAATAAATAAATAAATATAAAATATTAAGTACCTAATTTATTTATTTTGTCAAAATAATCATTTAAACTGTAAAAACATTTGGAGCTTAGCCAATTATACACGTTTAGGTTCAGGTTCAGATTTCATTAAAACATATATGTAGGTACATAAGTATCACAGGCCTCTTCCAATTGTATCCATCGGTTTCTCGCAACCTTTGTCCCATAATCGGTCCACCTTGATGTAGGTCTACCCATGCTGCATCTTCTGGTACGCGGACACCACTCAAGAAGTCTTTCTCTTAAGTTTCCATTGAATGTTTAGGGTTACGGGGAATTTAGTTTTCGAGTGGACCTTTACGAATCCTTATTAATCTTATTATGAATTATTATTGTGACCTCAAGCAATTCCCCGACGGCTACAATACCTTTCTCCTCACAAATATTACAGAAATAACAACCGTTCGTTTCCCGCCGGTATATTTTATGCATTTGCGTCGCGAACAAGTCCGCAATAAAATGGCGTAAAGCTCAGGATGTCGGAGTATGCATTTTTCTGCACCGCCACATTCCAACGGCTTTGTTCGAGAGGAGACGTCTGGGGGTTCGAAGCCAGCGGGTAACTTGTTATACAAATTGAATTTCGAATATTATAATATTACCGTAAAACGGGGTGAGTAGGGACACAACCTAAAATGAAGCATCACTATATATTAATAATTATAAGACTGAAATTATTTCCAATAGACGTAACGTTACTGTCCATTTAATACTTGTTTTTATTTGTAACATGTTATGACTTATTTTAGGTTGTGTCCCTACTCACCCTGTTTTACGATATCTATCATTGATTCTGTATGCGATAAGAAAAATATTATGTATTCTGTAAATATTGTATTTGATTTTCTGTTTCTTGTACAATAAAGTGTTTACATAAATGGGCAATAACGCTACGTCTATCGGAAATAATTTCAGTCTTATAACATATAATATCCTACTCACCCCGTTTTTCGGTACCCGTTAAATATTTCCAGCAGTAAAAAAAAAATACATACATACATACATAAACTTACGCCTTTATTCCCGGAGTGGGGTAGGCAGAGCAACAGAATTACCAACAACTCTAAAAACTTGTTGATAATTCTGTAACCACATTTTGCACACTTAGGCTAAGATGTTTACCAGTGTATTAGTGACAGGTTGCAAGCCCATCGCCTAACAGTACTATGTATACGCCTTTATTCCCTTAGCCGTCTCTTACGACATCCACGGAAAGACATGGAGTGGCACTATTCTAACCCGGCAACCACGCGGGTAAAAAAAAATGTATTTTAAAAAGTCCTTATAATCCAACGTTACCTGTGTTTTCGGGGCCACAATAGCCGCGTGGTGAAGCCGCGTCGCGCCGCGTCTTGCCGCGCGTTCGTTACCTGAAGTGAGCACGCCCACTGGGAACTGTATCGAGTTGGTTCAGGTGTATTTGGAAAATTGAGCCGGTTACCGTAACAATAGCTGTTTCGCTGAACGTTTTTACCAAAGCCAAGGCTTGAAGCGAATAATAAGAGTACATGTTTAATATTACCAAATGAAGCGTACACAGAAATAACACAGAGATATCGCCATTTAAAAGTCAAGAAATATGAAATTTTATGTAGTATTTCAGACTGCGCCGAGCAAACGCCGAGCGTCCAGTGGCGCCCTCATTACTATTATTGTTTTCTGATTAACTAAAGAATTTCCTTGCAATCAGACGATACGTTTTTGTAGCGCAAGTAAAAACACAATTTATGGAATACGTAACAAACTTAACAATTTCCCTTTGAGTAGTCAGCTGAACGGGAAAAGGTGGCCACTTTTTTCCGTTAAGTTGATAACTCGAAGGTGAATTGTTATTAAACTATGTGATATACCCTTTAAGTTGTTTTTTTATTTGTAGTACAAAAACCTACCGAACAATTTCAAGAAAATACATTCATTTATTAGAAAACACAATAATAGTAATGAGGGCGCCACTGTACATCCGGCGTACGCTCGGCGCAGTCTTAATACCGTTCGGCTGGCTATCGCTATCACGCTTGCCCTCGCAACTGACAGTATATTTGTCACTCGTGTGTTAAAGAAAAACGAAAAGTGCCGATCGGTATTAAGAAAATAAGAGCTATCGTAACGTTGACGACAGAATAACACATAACAAATATTATTTTACCGTGTTGAATAGAAACCGTTTTGTAGCCAATATGGCGTATATAAACCATTTTTTCTGTTAAAATCCTCGTTAGTATTTTTTAGAAACAAAACTCCGGACGATGACAAAAGTATAAAAACAAAAATCTCAGTCGCATATCCAGATTCAAAATGGCCGAAAGGCAACTTTAACGCAAGCATATCAAAGTCCTTTTAGCAAACTAAAAAACCCACAGCAAAAGGTTCGTTGTACGCAAATGACAATTAAAAAATTTCAACTCTAGCTGCGCGGGGCTGTCTGCGAAAATATTACGTGTAGGATGCAAAAAATATAAAAATCGCTCGGACGGTCCGCGTCGGTTATAAATGGCTGGTAATTAGGGCACACACCGCGTCGGCGTGGGGTCTACAGCGCGGGGGCTTTTGTTACTATTATTCTGTTCAAAAAGCTTAAAGTTTCATAAGCTTCTTTTTTCTTGTTGACGCAAGAGAAAGGCAAATGAGCACATAGGCCACGAGATGGTAAGTGAGATCTGAGTCCTAAACACACTCGCATTTTCAAGACTACCATCTCAAGGCCGCAAATGCGTTGCTAATCCATAGGTTTGAAATTCACTTTTTCTATGCTAGTAATTTGACTGGTTGTCTTCTCCCGACACTGAAATAACAATGCTAATACATAAGTTAAAAGGATAAAATTGACGTAACGATTCGGACAAGTATCCAGCAATATAACTACCTTCTATATATTTAGTTACAAATGACACGTGTAAGGGATAGAGCATCCAAAGTCCTGTCCATCCTGGCTAATGAGTGTGCGGCAAAAATAGAACGCGGTAGTACACTGGCTACTTATCCCTCAGTGATAGTAATATAAGAAATAAAGGTTATAAAGGTAGTAAGTATTTTTACTTTTAATTAATAGACTGAGCATGTATGATAATACTTATGAAATTGGATAAAAATAATATTTTTAACAGCGTTAGAATGTTTTTTGGTTCTTTAGCAATCTGACAATATTTTTTACATATTAACCTTAAATAAACTGTAAACTAAAGCAAATATGCAGAGAACTAAACATAATACACATTCAAATTTAGACAAACGAGCACACAGGCCACCATGCTTACCATAGTAAGCATCGCATTAACCAGAGACTTTTGAAACATCATAAAATTCAAAATTCAAAATATTTATTCAGTAAATAGGCCACATGAGGGCTCTTTTACACGTCGGTAATATAGGATGAGTCTACCAGCGCTTCGGACAAGACCATCATTGCGGAGAAGAAGCGCCGCAAGAAACTCCAGCAGAAGGTCATTTTTTCAATCATAAGAACATAATAGTACTTAAAACTAAGTTACTTACATTAAGGGCCACTTGCACGAAAAGTTTAACCCTGGGTTAAGACACTAACCCGAGTTAAAATGACAGTTCTCGTATGAATCTGACGTCTACTAACTCGAGTTAGTGCCTTAACCCAGGGTTAAATTCTGCGTGCAAGTGGCCCTAAGTAAAGTAAGTTACATTAGGTAATAAAGTAATAAATAATAAATTCTTAAAAGTACTAAAATCATTACAAATGTAAGGTCAATAAACCTTAAATTTAAAAAAAAAACTATTAGAACAACACGACGAGGTCTCTTCGTCAAAAGCCATATCCAATTCGACCAACGTATTATTATGCTTACATTTACAAATATCTGAAATTGAAATGATATCCGAAACTTCTATATTTTCTGCGGCAACGTCTAAATATCCACGCAAATGTATCGCAAAAATATTTTCTTTTTATTTACATCCCCGCTCCCTCGGTTAAATATTTTAATGCAATTTTACTGACAAAGAAATCACTGAATTTCAGTTTCAATGCAATAAGGACAGTCGTACATTCTAAGAAATAAAATAAGTGAATTCTTTAGAATCACGAATGATACCCAATCTTATTAAAATAACAAATAACATGTACCTACATCGAACCCAGCTCATTCCTCGTGTATAAAAATAAAATGCCAATATTTAGAAAATAAATATAAGAAAACTGAACCGTATTTAACTGGAATAAAGTACATTTTCTAAATTGTAATTTCTGAAAATTTAAACTCGTTTAAAATGAGTGAGGTTTCCGCTCTGTTTTCCAATAACAGAAATGTTTTCATTTAATATAACATTTCATATTCCGAATGCCTCTCCTAATATACATGTCTTTCACATAACAACCCACGCTCCTGGGTTTATTTCTGGTCCAAGGAACTTGTGTTAAAATTTAGACAATACTAATATGAGCTATTTCTGTACCAAGATAAGTGGAACTGTTATTCGAGTTTGAGAAATATTCGAGCGCGAGAAAGTTTGATATGAATCAGAAGTTTCCCAGGAACTGTGAACATAGTTTGTCACTTACAATTAATAAGTTGGCAACCAACGTGCCGCGTGCGGATGTGTGATAATTATACTAAATTTCAATACATTTATCTGACAATGTAAACTTAATGGAGTAAAGTAAGTACAAATAACGTACTTGGTGCATTCACCAGTCGACTAAGCAACCAATAAGAAACGTTAAATATGAAATAAATCAACGATGCGCTGGCCTAGTGGTTAGTGACCCTGCCTACGAAGCTAGTGGTCCTGGGTTCGAATCCCGGTAAGGACAGATATTTGTGTGATGAGCGTGGATATTTATTCCTGAGTCATGGATGTTTTCTATGTGTTTAATTATATTATATGTCTCTATATAAGTATTTATATCGTTGTCTAGTACCCATAGTACAAACCTAGAGCCTTTTTTTTTTTTTTATAAAAGAGGGAGGCAAACGAGCATGCGGCTTACCTGATCGGAAGTAATCACCACCGCCCATGAACACCGGCAACTCAAGTTGAGTTGTCGGTCCGTTGCCGGCCTTTAAGGAAAATAAGAGCTCTTTTCTTGAAGGACCCCATGTCATAACTGGCAGGAAATATCGCCGGAGAGAGTTCGTTCCACAGTTTCACCGTACGAGGTAAAAAGTGCCTAGAGAAACGCACGGTGGAAGAACGCCATTCATCAAGGTGATGTTGATGGAACCTGGCCCTACGACGGGTGGTACGGTGGTGGAATACGGCGGCAGGCAACAATGCGAATAGTTCTTCAGAACACTCCCCGTTATAAAGCCTATACAGCACACAAAGTGAGCTGATGTCCCTCCTGATAGCAAGTGGATCTAATCGGACAGAGATCACTGGGTCGTTGACAATCCGAGCCGCTCTACGTTGAATCCGGTCAAAAGGAAGAAGAAAGCATTGCGGTGCTCCAGCCCAGAGATGAGAACAGTACTCATATGCGGCCGGACCTGAGCCTTATAGAGTTGGAGGCAGTGGACAGCTGTGAAGTACCGTCTCGCTCTACTAAGCACGCCTAGCTTCTTGGAGGCTAATTTGGCTTTATCTTCCAAATGACTGCGGAACTGAATATCATGCCTAGTTTGGGACTAGGTCAATTGGTGTGAGATTGTCCCCTTATATTATATTTATTTTATTTTAAATACATGAACAGTTTGCCGAATGCAAAACTACTATTATAAATCTGAAACGTGACTTAATCGTGTAAAATTTTTGTTATACATATAAATCTCGACGTTGCGACAGTATTTGTGAATATTGCGAAATTGAAAACAAAACAAAATCAAAACTATTCAATACTTACTAGCTTTGTAAAAAATCGGGCGTTTCAACCACCGTTATTGTTGTCTTCAATATATTGACGAAAATAATGATAACCACCAGCCACTTTTGATGTCAGAATCAACGAACTCGGGAGTAGTAAGTATCCATTCCATTTAGAAAAACAAGAAATTTATAGTTTTCTTGAATGATGTGCGAAGACAATAATGGCGTCGGTTAAAACGCCGAATAATCACCAAGAAGTACGTTTATCGCAATTCCCTTGGGAACTGTCCTATTTACTGGGTAAAATGTACCTTGTGTCTTTCTCCGGGGTAAAAACTATATCTTTAGCAAATTCTACGTGTATTATTTTTCCGCGTTGAACATTGAAGACAGAACCAACTAACAAACACACGTTTACATTCATAATATTAGAAAGAATAATGATATGTTTTTAAGGAACCGTAATTAAAAGAATTGGTACTGATATCATTACTGCTGGCAAGTAGTCGGGTGACACAGCGAATGATCCTAATTACTACATCATAATTAAACACAATAAATATAACGAGAGCACCCAGTGCACCTTCAACCTTCATTTTACACTTTTTCCTAGCTGGCCGTTATATGGCTATAACGGCGGCTAGGCGGACTTTTTGCGAATATTATCCTTTTAGCACCGTGTATTATAAACGCTTGAAAAAGTCAGGAGCTCTTTAAATTACAATCTTTTTGCTGCAGTATACGGTTCGAAGGACCAGCCTTTAGTTTCACCCCGTTCTTGGAAACTTCTTCGGAAATTTGTCTCAGTAATCCCATTGTCAGTCTCAGCGGAAACTTGTGCTATTAAGAACAATGATACTAAGCTAGAATTCTAAGTCCCCAATAATTTAACTGCAACTAAGAGAGCCAATCGCGATTCAATTAACCTAAACTCCGACCAAGTTCGGGAGACATAACTCAAAATCCGCCGCCGCATACAAATGCTATTAAACCAGCAATGAACCGGCACCGAAATTTCTTGTTCGCAGGGATAAATATAAATGCGGATCCGACTTTACTCGCGTTATGAATATTGTAAGTCGAAGCAAGAAATGCCGCTGGAGGACCCAAAATTCACCACCGAAATGAAAATTTAATCTGGAATGATCGCGCGAACGCCGACGCCCGCTTGGAATTTATTCATATGGCCACTGCAGCTATCTGGTAATAAGTAAAAACTAACAAAGAACAGGGAGAAATATGAGTGGAGTACGCCATCGCCATTCAAACAATAAATGTCGAGACAAAAAGGCAACGGCGCGCGCCGCTTGTTGGACCTTGATTCACTATTTTCGCTGCACGATGCTGGGGTGTTATTCTCTCAAAAACAACGGACGGGTGGACGAACAAGCAAAATCGCAGCGGCGAGTTTAGGTTGTCCCGTCAGAGCGAACAAAACACATTTTAAGCTACTGTTACACATGCTCAAAAAAAGCATGCTAAAAAGCGTGCTACAAGTATGCTAAATATGAGCATGCTTATGACCTGTTTACATTTGCTAGCAATAGGCATGCTAGTTTTAAATATGCTCCTGAATGAGTAGGTATGGTTAAAGCAAACACTCCAATACACATGTTATTTTATTGCGTGCTCTCTGCCAGTTCAAACGAAACCATGGAAAATCAAACATGTACCCAAAAACTTATCTCAGCTAGAAAGGGGAAAAAAAGGACTATGGCGTCAAACATGCGCCTTGAAGACAAGATTGACACTAGCATGCTCAATAGGCAAACCTGTTCACACGCGCTAAAAAGCACGCCCCCCTCCACCCGCGCTGCAGGTAGCATTCCCAAAAATCGCACGGCCGTTGATTTTTGAGCAAACTCAAAATGAACATGCTCATTATTAGCAATGTTTCGACACACATACTACTAAGTAGCAATTGCTCAATAGTGGCATGCTTTCGTGCTAGTAATCAGCATGTGTAACTGTAGCTTTAGCTCATGCATTTTCAATTAAGCAGCCTTATAATACGTTCGATCCATCGGCAGAAACCATGCTGCTAAATTGAAAATGCACGCGCTAAAATATGTTTTGTTCGCACTGACGGGACTACTTAAACTCGCCGCTTGGACATTCACTCATCCGTCCATCCGTCCGTCGTTGTTGAGAGAATCACTACCCTTGATTCACTATTTTCGCTGCACGATGCTGCGCTTAAATATTTGCCGGAGGTCGTGGTTTAACGCTTGGAAAATTGTACAATGTTTAATATAATATGACATTATATTACAAATTAACAATATCATGTTGTATTCTGAATGGCCTGAAATTTATATCAGATTTACTGTTATTTGGATTCAAAGGAAAAGACTTGGAATTATACGCCGAACCAGAATAATTACAATAAAAATACCTACATCGCCAAGAAAAAATTACTAAACATATCAACATCTAAAATGGAGTCATAGCCCTTATAAAAATGAATACAAATACAAATATTTATTTCACATAACTTTGCGTACAATTAGACCTTAAAAATAATACAACTCACTAAAATCTACCATACCATGGCATGTGAAATTAGGAAGTATTCATCTACCTACTTATAATTTTGACTCATGTATAGTATACTATAAAATACTTTTGTCCAATGTGATACTAGTCCGAAATGAATATTTTACTTGCACTCAGAAATTTTCCTACCTAAAATATACCCAATCATAAATACGGCTTTTGAAGCTGCAAAAGTTTTGATTTTAATCTGAGTTAATTAATTTGTAATGGACGAAACTTCATTCGAGCTTCATTATCAGAAAGAAAAAGAATTGGCTATAATTATTTTTTGGCCAAATTCAATTTGGACACTGTTCCTCTTGATCCGACTTCAGAATGGTCATTTTAAGTGGACGATTTTACTTTTAACCAAAATGAATGTTGGGCACACTTAGAGCCTTGTCATTGTGACTGCCATTGTCATTGTCATACTTGTCATTTGATGTTCAGTTTGAAGTTTATTATGACAGTGCACTAAAAGTGCTTAACATTTTCGTTGTGGTACTGTACCAAGGTAATGAGGGGACTCTGTCGATAGGGCAAAATATTTTTAATCGAAATTACCCATATCTTTCCAAATATGCTTTTTCCCGCATTAGCAGACAAAGTGTTACGTTATTTACCGATGTTTTTAACGGTTTTAGTATCCTAAAAAGGAATCAATAAAACTATAGACAAACATATGACAAACAATTGGAAAATGCTACTAATTAATAATGCCAATTTGAGGAAAAATATTTTGTCAAAATAAATAGCTCCTGTAATTAATTGCCCTTGTAACAGAACTGAGGGGTTATTACGTCGTAGCTATGCAGTTCATTTTACGTTGAGCGTAAAGGACAGAGCTATAGCAGTTATATAGCTCTATCCTTTTCTATCAGCGTAAACAGCATAATAACCCCCCTGATCGTGTAATTAAGTGGTTGTGAGGTTAGTGAAAGTTATCGTTATTGATTTACTACGTTTTTTGTGTGTGTAAGTGAGATCCTCTCTCTAAAAATCAACTCTATGACCGGTCTAGGCATCGTGCAGTATTGAAATAGTTAAAAATATTTTTATACCTTAATTGTGTATTGTGAATCATAATCAATACTCAATTACTTATTGCTTACTTTAATGTGTTATACACGTATATCTATCCTAATATTATAAAGCTGAACAGTTTGTTTGTTTGTTTGTTTGCTTGAACGCGCTAATCTCAGGAACTACTGGTCCGATTTGATAAAATCTTTCAGTGTTAGATAGCCCATTTATTGAAAAAGGCTATAGGCTATATATCATAGGCTATAAGCTATAAACCGAAGCGAAGCGAGGGCGGGTCGCTAGTATTAAAATAATGTAGCTAAATCATGAGATCTTTGTTGACTCTAAGAAAGTAACTTTGCCCTAAACCAACTTACATACTAATGAGAGGGCTTGTTTGCTAACAACATAATGTCATATTGTAACAGTAACATTATTTTCGTTTTTTCCTTTCCTTTTTTTATGATATAGGATGCTTATCTGGATAAACCTTTTTGCTAGCAGCGCATGCCGACCGTTGTCATGATCTCATGATCTTCGTGGAAGAACTACTTTAGAATTTTTAGAGCTTAGATCATCTGGTTTCAAGCTATAATTAAATACCCAGTTTTTTCAGCTATCGATTGTCCCTTTTTAGGGTTCCGTAGTCAACTTGGAACCCTTGTAGCTTCGCCATGTCCATCTGACCGTCTGTCCGCGGTTTAACTTAGAGACTCTTGGTACTACAAAAAAAAGTTGAAAGATGATTAATTAAACATAGTTGAAAATTTACATTAGATAGGCCGACAAAGTTATAACATAAAATCACGAAAAATTGATTTTTCGAGTAAGTACCTCCCATACATTATGTAAAGCATATATATTTTTCTGTTTTACATTATAACATCGAGTGAGGTGTTATTGAATAGGTCTTAATAAAATATTGTGTATATATTGTGGGTAATATTTAGCACTGGGGGACGTTTTAGGAATTAATGGAAAAAATGTTGGACACTTGTCTTGGACATATATTTAAACAAAAAAAAATACTTCGGACAATAAAGTATAAGAATAAGAATGTCAATTTTACTCACAACACCAAATAACTTTGAAAAGAATTCAACACATAAATTGTTGTTTGAGATAGTTTTTAGCGCTTATACTTAATATCAGCTTCGAAACCGTAAACTGAGCATGGTGGTCTAAACCGGAATTGCCCGGTTTTTTTAACGCTTTTATATCTTACAGATTTTTTATCGATGACTAGTGGCCTGTCCCAAATTAGTGAAAAGGGGTTTCAGTCTTCTGAGATTCAAGTGAAAAGGGGTATTATGTTATGTCTAGTAGTCTCCGCATATGACTTACACCCTTTTTAATTATGAGTAAAGTTGACTTACGCCGTTTTGCACTAGGACCTTAGATATACTCGTAATATACATTATCTGTCCAAATAGCCGCAATGGTTGCGGTCGGAGATTATCAGATTACCCTCCACATGCTACATTTCCAAAGCTCAAAAGTAAAAAAAAATATATTATTCGTATAGACGACTATTCAAAATTTAAGAATGCAAGTCGCATAATGTAAAAAAGTAGGTAACTAAATTTAATTGCGTAAACAAAACATGACTCTCTAACATGTGGCCAAAAAATAATTAAAATAATTCTTTCTCTATTTCAGCATCTGTCTCGAAAAATTTTATTAAACGGCATTTACAATTGTATAACATAAATTCTACACAAATAAAACGTTTTCTATTCCAATTTCACTTTGCAATTCAAAGTCGGAGTCACGAAAATTCAGAGAGAATCTGGCTTAGACGTGAAATGGTTGTCATTCTTGGATCCATGTTTATCATACTTACACATTGTATCCAGCGTGACCTTAAAGGATTACTGGAATAAACGTTAAATAATAGAACAGACAAGCAAATTGATTGACAGCGCATGTCTCGAAGTAACTATAGAACTATGAATTACCCCTTGGATTACATTGCTTTTCTTAGTAGAATTTCTGATTGTTTAAACTGAAATAAGTATATCCAAAACGCCAACAGCTAAAATAATTAATAACGAACTTGGTCAAGCGCAAAATGATTATTGTTATTTTTAAATCAACTGGTGGTGGCTTTTTAAAGCAAGCGAGAATATTTGAAGGACTCGAAAAAACATGCCCAGTAACAAACGAAAAAAAATTAAATGTAGCGCTTGCAGTGAACTACTCAGTTACATGCATACATACATACATACATACATCTTTTATGAGTGCGTACTCAACCGTAGGCGCTACTGCGGGGTTATCACAACCAAACAACAAGACGCACCAAGCCGGTTTAGACAGGGCGCGTTGGGTTACGTGCGTAATTAAGTATATGTAGAGCGAAGCACATTGACGCAACCCTAGCATCCGAGGGTAGATTAATTACTAAAGGGTAAATAAAAAAACGGAACCCTTATAGGATCACTCGTGCTTCTGTCTGTCCGTCTGTCTGTGACAGCCAATTTGCTCTACTGGAACGATTGTATTGAAATTTGGTACACATATGTAACTTGATGACCCAAACACAGATGTGCAAAGTATTTTTTTTTTTAAATAAAGGTCGTTTTTGGGGGACCAATTAGAAAACTAAAAAAAAATTTGCATACCTAATTGTGCCATATCAAATGAAAGGATCTCAAATATATTTTTGTAGGGCTCCTTGTGAGGATCTCAAATATATTTTTGTTATTATTCCAAAATAAATAGTTTTCAATTTATTCATAAAAGAAGACGAAAATTGACCAATCCCCTGATCTCCGAAACTACTGAGCCTAAAAAAAAATGCGAATTATAGTTCATTGCTTGTATATTACAGGAAAACCTATAAGAATTATATCAACAAAAAAATATGTATGTATGGAACCCTCTCCACGCGAGTTCAACTCGTTTTTTATTTATACTATACCTATAGGTATGTTCAAATAAAAATATATTTCCACGGTTCTAAAATGACGTAAGACCGCCATGCAAACGAGGCGAGCCCACTCGGCAATATTACTCACCCTATTGCTGACTCACGAACAACAAGATTGGTTTTTCTCGGCTTTGTAGGCACGTGCCAAAATATCTGCGATAGCTTTTTATTATTTAGTTACGCCGTTTTGCTTTGATGTGTTTTTTCGAATAAGTTTTCGTTTATCGTGTGGATGTTGGTGCGGGATCGTTTTTACGTGTTTGGAGTAACTACAATGTACAATTTGCAATATGAGGGAAAAAATTCAAGCGATATTAATTTGTAAGGTTACAAATTTAAATATTTTTGATGCACAAATAGTTTTTCATAAGGTGAAGTAGGCAGTAGCAATTAGTAGATGATATGATAACTATAATAAGTATACATTTTGTACTATATCAAGATAAGATTAATATCAAATAACACTTATAATTTGTCTGAACTTGTTTGTCTAATTACCGATTGTACACAATTTTAAAGAGAAGCGGTATTTTATAATTAAGCCTTGAAAAAGAATATGGTATTTGAGAGGCTTACAATCTAAGGAGGCTGATTTTGAAGTAGACTGACATTTTAAAACAAAATTGAGTTCGTTTTGAAATAAAACCAAAATTCAAATTATCCAAATTTTTGTGATTTAAATTTTCAAATTCAAATTCCATATTTTTCTTTCAGACTGAATCCATATGTTAGTAACGCAGTCTTATTCTTAGTGTTAGTACCTATATCATATTCATAAAATAAAAAATAATTTAAAGCCGGCGGGGCGCAACGACTACAGGTGCATGCAGCTTCACGTAGCGCTGCAGCAGCGGCGCATCCAAGCGCTGCGCCAACATCCTCAGGATGCCGTTAGGGCTGCGGAGACTGCGACTGAGAAGCGATGCATTTTTTTCTCAAAATCGCAAAAAAACAGTCTGTTTGTGCCTCCGCAAACATTGTCGAAGCACTACAATGTCTTTTTTTAAATATTGCCTCCATTTTAATGTATATTATACTGAAATCAAAGCTCGGTGACCTTTTACACTACCGTAAAATGTGCCTATTTACTTTGCTCCCCCTTGGGTAATTATGCTCCATGGTTATATTAAGGTAATCTTTATTGTAAATAATTTTATTGCTTTAATTGACTTCGTAGCTGGATGTAGGTATACATAGATTATTATAGACAAATTTGTCATCAACCTTGACTTATAAGGTAACAAAAGAAATAGTCACTATGGAGCATTAGTTACCCATGGGGGAGCAAAGTAGTAATATTTTACGATATTTCAGATGTTCACGGGTGCTTAGCAATGATCGCGTACGAGTAATGCAACCTGCTTCCTCGTTTACACTTCTCAAATTAAAAATAAATATTGGAATAGATTTCAATATTACAAACGCACAGCTTATTGGAGCATATGAAACCTACAAATTGGAATGAACACGGTCAAAGGCGCGAGTTTTAATAAGGCTCCGAAAGGAGGTCGCGTTATGGAGCCGACGGATATCGGCGGGATCGGCGCGGAAGCCATCAGCCGCCATTACCTGGGGCGGACTCCCGCTACTTGGAATAGTTTCAACTCGGACAGGGTAGTGATTCTCTCAACAACGACGGTCGAACAATTGACAACATTTCATTTTGGTGACACCTGCAAATTACTATACGAATCGAAAGGGTTTTGCCCCCTGAACACGGCAAAATATTTATTTAGATTTATTTTTCTTTATTTACAAAATTACAAGTAAGTAAATAAAAATATCGAGTCTTACCAATACTATGCCTGAATAGATATAATACCATTGCCTTTTTCACGAGAAAAAAAGCTGTCATACTTCAAATTTGACATTGACACTATTGACAGATGGATAGATACTTAGAGAATTATCGGTTGACATGATACTTTTTAGGGTTCCGTAGCCGAATGGCAAAATACGGAACCCTTATGGATTCGTCATGTCTGTCCGTCCGTCCGTCCGTCTGTCCGTCCGTATGTCACAGCCACTTTTTTCCGTAACTATAAGAGCTATACTGTGGAAACTTTGTAAGTAGATGTATTCGGTGAACCGCTTTAAGATTTTCATACAAAAATAGAAAAAAAACAATAAATTTTTGGGGTTCCCCATACTTAGCACTGAAACACACATATTTTTTTTTTATCAAACCCATACGTGTGGGTTATCTATGGATAGGTCTTCAAAAATGATATTGAGGTTTCTTATATATTTTTTTTCTAAACTGAATAATTTGCGCGAGAGACGCTTCCAAAGTGGAAAAATGTGTCCCCCCCGCCCGTAACTTCTAAAATAAGGGAATGATAAATGTAAAAATAATATATGATGTACATTACCATGCAAACTTCCACCGAAAATTGGTTTGAACGAGATCTAATAATTAGTTTTTTTTTAATACGATATAAATCGTAAACCGCATTTTACCTTTCAATCAATCCACTCCAATATAATAAAGAATAAATAAATACATTTATTTAGATGTATAGTGGTACGGAACCCTACATGCGCGAGTCCGACTCGCACTTGGCCGCTTTTTTATATACAGATTGGACTAGCGTAATATGTCCATTGTGTCGTAGAAATGAAGTTACGCCCTTTTAGAATAAGTACATCTTAATAAATTAATAATAAAATAATTATTCATTCTAGAGAAAATTTTAAACTATTAGTGTCTTGCTCCTTCCAAACAGTATCTATAAAACGAATAAAATTAAAGTCTTGAAAATATGAAATCTTGTCAATTGCATAATGTATTTATTGTATATACAAGGCTAACAGATTTTATTTACTCTTGAAACGCAAAAAACTCTCCTAAATTATAAAAACATTTTGAAATCAAAAAACTCCTTAACTTACTACAAAATATAGACTGTTTTGTTATGTTTCTGATTGTAAGGGGTATTTTATTGTAAATTTTCACATCCATGTGATCCAGAGCTAACAATTTTTAAATTGGTAAAAGAGCTTATTAACTTATTTCTCTGCCTAAGATTAATTTGACATTTATTACTTTTTTCGTGAGCAAATAGGGCTTTGTGATTTCGTACAAGTCTACATATTTCGTAAATATACATAGACACCAGTGTTAAGATATTTAAACGTGTGAAATGTGGCCTGCATGTATCTGTTGCTTTAATATTGCTTTTTTTGTAGAGTGAAAAGGTACTAAGTACTTAATAAGTACATATTATTATGCAATTGATTTTTAACTAAAATTAATAACTGTCCACCGTCGAATGAATGATCGGCGATCACATCGACGCAACTCCCTGAAAATTCCCCTTTAAAAAAAACAACCTCTCTCGGGTCGCTGGCGATCATAGACGATGATCGGTGAGTACAGCCGATCATGCCCTCTGCAGGAACGTGCTCACGTTATAATGAACACAGTAAACCCCTTCGCGTGCTGCCTGCGACGTATCCCAAGCAGGACAAAGATGGTATTACCCGTGTGAAGAGGAAGAAGAAGCCTGCCTTGAGGAACCTGTGTGGCTCCGCACCGACAGGACCGAACCACTTGCTGTGTCCTGCTACGTCCACAACGCCCGTACGTGTTCCGATTACATTACTCTACGGAGGCGAAGGATCTCGTAGAGTATGTACGAGTTATGACCGGAGTTACTCATAGGGTCGAGTGGTTGGAGCCCCGCCACAAGGTTTTTAAGTCATTTGCGGTGAATGTACCCACCAAAGATCTGTTGACCTTTTTAAAGGAGAAATTCAGGCCGAGGGGTGTCATATTTCGGCGATTTCGTGGAAGCCGGCTAGCTGACACCGCGAAAGTGTATAAGTAGTCGTTTTATTTTTTTATGTTAGTTTGTAAGGTATTTGTAAATATGGGCCTTTTAGTCTGAAATAAAGTTTATTCTATTCTATTCTATTCTATAATCGTCAGTGATCGCCAATTGTGAAGAGGAGCCATTAACATAGTAACGTTATCACGAACATTAGGTAATTTATAAAACGGGGAAAAGGTGCGGCAGCTATTTTACTTTAACAATAGTTTTGATCTAACCGCCATCTTGTTTTTCTAGAACATAAGTAGTGTATGTTAATTGCAGAATGGAATACAAAGAAGGCAAAGTTGTACCGAACCAATCGTACCTCCCATACTTCAAAAAAAAACTTTTATTGTAGAATTATCTTTGGGATTGTGATAATTAGAAATTAAGTTCATTTCGGCATTATAACACTTCGGAATTATGTAATGTACGTCACTTGTAATATCATTGTAATATGTTTTCTAAATTCAAGCCCATCCCAACGGGAGCTGGTTCAAAATACATGACCAGACTTGAAAAGTAAGATGAAATACTTTACTAATAATTCCACCGTCTGTCTGTTTCGCTGGCATCCCACGATACCTCCCAGATGAAAAAATAAAATATTTATTTAAGCATCGAATGCATTAGATCAACTGCGATTGCGGCCCGGCGGAAATAGAAGTGCATCGGTGCAAGCGCGCTGCATCTTTGAGAGAAATATTCCGTGTCTATGGCAGAAATATAATAACTATCGTCGGCCGCTGACGTTGTCCGGGTGGGGCCCAACTTCCGGCGGATCCTTGTGTATTCGCTAAAAGCAAATAGTGGTCGGGATCGCCGTTCGATTCGCGGAATAGGCAAATATTCGTGTGATGAGCGCTGGTATTTGCTTCTGAGTCTTAAATGTTATCTATGTAATAACAACCACCTATCATTTTACCGAATTTCACTTCATCGATTGTATCATTGCATCGAATTTCATTTCATCGAAGGTTATTTTCTGTTGAAAGTATGATGATATCAGGGTATCTAAAACATTGAATACATAGGTTAAGTTAGGTTAGACAAGAAACTACCAAAAAAAACACTCATGGGGCGAAAAAATTTGGAAAAAACGTGGTCAAAGAATTATTAACAAGTTTTTAGAGTTACCCCACTACCCCACTCTGGGCATGAAGGCGTGACTTTATGTATGTTCGGGAAAGCTTGAAAGTCTTCTTCCTTTCTCATTCGATTTCGAAACGATAATCCGACAAAACACGATGTCATTATGATTATCTATTCACTACATCACGGCCTCTATTCAATTCGGTAAAACCATTTTGTCTTTAACATGTTATCATTTTGTAGATGTTACAATATTACTTAAACTCGACAGCATTGAAGCACATAAAATGTCAATAGCGATATGATAAAGATAATATAAAAGATATTTATTCAGTAAGTAGGCCGCACGGACACTTTTGCACGTCAAGAATCTACCAGCGCTTCCCAAGAGGAGACCACTGCCATGAAGAAACGCCACATTAAACTCAGCAGTCAGTCATTTTTTAAACATATTTCATATTACAATGGTACTTCTTAGTCTAGCATTATATCGCTCATTGAATACAAAACGGACACATTCCAAAACAATTTGCTCTTGCATTAAAAATCTTATACGAATAGCTTACATACATACACATACATAAACTCACGCTTTTATTCCCAGAGTGGGGTAGGCAGAGTTACAGAATTACCAACAACTCTAAAAAAATGTTTATAATTCTGTAACCACATTTAGCACTTTTAGGCTAAGATGTTTACGAATAGCTTCTAATTTTAAAATGCAACACTGACTCATTTTGGATTGTGTCCGTTTTGTATTCAATGAACGATATAAAGCGATAATGGTTTTACTTGTAACTAATATAGAATAGAGACCTTGTATGTATGTCTTTTTTTAAATATTTGATTGACCCGTTCCTTACCGCTCGCAGTGGGCTACACCGTACAGACAAACTGAGCATTGTTGTATTGTGTATACTTCAATTTGCAAAAGACGATGGTTTTATAAGGGGCGCTGTGTACACTGGAGGGTTGAACTCTTTACGGTTGTATTCAGCTGTGACATTCAAATCAGTTATATTCCTAATGGGGCTGGTTAACGATCTACTTTTCACGGCAAAAGCAATGGCAGTAACTACTGCTTTACTCTCTGCGTATGATAGAGCAAGACGTCCATAGTTTAGAATCTTTTTAGGGGTCCCAAACTAAATAAGGATTATCCTATCACACACAATCACTACATAGTATTTATAAAACAAAGTCGCTGTCTGTCCCTATGTATGCTTAGATCTTTAAAACTACGCAACGGATTTTGATGTGTTTTTTTACAATAGATTGAGTGATTCAAGAGGAAGGTTTTTATTTATAATAAATTCTGTTTTATGTACGGATGTTACAGAAAACTCACATAAAGCGAAGCGAGGGCGGTTCGCTAGTACCTCTATAATTGTTGAGTCAGCATAGCAAGCACTATAAGTAATAAAATAATAGCATCAACTGACATGGGCAACCCATCATTTTATCGAATTTCATTTCATCGAACGCTATTTTCTGATGAAACCATGATGTTTTCAGGATATCTGAAACATTAATTACGTAGGTTACCTTTCTATAATCGAGTGTACCTAAGTATTATCTATTGCTGTAGTATACATATATGTCTGATCTGCCACCTTACGAGGTAAGGTTAAATGCAATGGGAGCTTAAGACTGCGCCGAGCGTACGCCGGATGTACAGTGGCGCCCTCATTACTTTTATTGTGTTTACTAATAAACTAAAGTATTTTCTTGAAATTGGACGAAATGTTTATGTACTACAAATGAAAACACAACTTATAGGGTATATCATATAAGTAGTTTAATAACAAGTCACCTTCGAGTTATTAATTTAACGGAAAAAAGTGGCCACCACACCACATTAGTTAATTAGAAAACACAATAATAGGAATAAGGGCGCCACTGGACGCTCGACGTTTGCTCGGCGCAGTCTTAACCTATAAGCAATGTCTAACAAGTATTTCAAGTATGGTTATACGATAAAGAACAAAAGTGGGTGTTAAATTTTGACGTTATACGAGTACAAGCAGTGATGTTAAAAAAACACTAACCAGGCCGCACGGGCACTTTTACACGTCAGAAATATACCAGCGCTTAGACTAGGTACAGATGTAGTGCAAAATGATTTTCCTTCGGGAAAACTCGGATCTCAATCGGAATACGATGGCACCCGAACTGTCAATCAATGATTGTATTAAATGAGTGACGTTTTCATGTCCATTAAAATGGAACTTTATTGTTTAGTGTCAAATGACAAAATAATGCTGTCATTTGTCACTTTGTCATTTGACACTAAACAATAAAGTTCCATTTTAATGGACATGAAAACGTCACTCATTTAATACAATCACTGATTGACAGTTCGGGTGCCATCGTATTCCGATTGAGATCCGAGTTTTCCCGAAGGAAAATCATTTTGCACTACATCTGTATTATGTTGATGTTAAACGTCAAGGTACGAAATTCGGTATCTACTGTTACGCCAACCTGTACAAAATAAAGTAAAAACAACATACAAAGCCGACATGTTCAAAAATCCTATCAAAATTGACTAGTAGTATGAAATAAGCACATCGTCCTAAATTCTTGATATAAATGGAGTATCGCCGGTTGCACCAGTCTTCAGTATCGCTGGCAGGCGCGACGTGAGCTGATGCATTATGACGGAGAGTGTTGGTATGCAGTTGGTTTATGCACTGGTTTTATAATGCTTGGTATATTTAATTTTAGATAAGTAGGGTAGGGTGGGTACGATTGAACCACTTTCACTTTAACAGCGTATAGCGAAGAATCTATTAAAGTCACGGATTCAATAGTTTGGTCATATAAAGTATGGTAATCTGGCTTTTAAATAAAGTATATTTTGTAGCTCTATCTCAAATAACTACGCCGCTATTGCCGAAAGAAGAGGACCGGGTAAATTGGTTCAATTGACCCCATGCTAGGGACAGTTGAAACGGTATGTGGGTTAATTGAAACACTTCAAATAACTTTGTCATTATTTGACATATTTAATAGGTTTAAACGGTTTTCTATACTACAATGGTAACGTAACTATAACTATTTCTATGATTATTACTGAAAGAAAGTTTTAGAGGTAGAGGTAGTTAATAAATATTTTTGTATTCATCGATAGCAGGTAGAAGTTGAACTAATAATTAACATATCATATTATCAACATAGATATAATCTATTAATTAGCTATAATGGCATAATAATGCTTAAAAAGGGGAATATCATTTCTCATACAAACAAACATGTTTCAATCATAACCATGTTTCAATCATGACCAAAGTATGTATACCTACGTATACATTTATATACTTATGTAGGTAAACACTTAAATGTGAAAAAGCACGACAAAGCAAAAGCAAGGTTTATACACATTAAAATGCATACCTAAATATATACACCTTAGTTTGTAAGCTTTTTTTTCAGAATTATACACATAAAAATGTATACCTAAATATATACATACACCTTATTTAGTAAGCTTTTTTTTCAGGATTATACACATAAAAATGCATATCTAAATATATACATACACCTTAGTTTGTAAGCTTTTTTTTCAGGTTTAAACACATTACCTATATACATTATACACCTTAGTTTGTAAGCTTTTATTCAGGTTTATATAAATTAAAAATTCATTACCTACTAAAAGTAACATTAGTACATAAAAAAATCATATCTCCTCCATTCTGGTTAAAGTCGGTTAAAAAGGGACGGTTGGAACACCGGGACGATTGAAACGTTTCAAACGTCCACAGGCACATTGTTCCAATCGTACCCAACTCCTATTCTTCATTTCAAGGTCGATATTTTAGTCTTAAATACTACTTTAGCGATTACCAATATCAATAAATACAATCTCAAATAGGTATACCATACAATGAAATAAGAAATAATACCAAAATACAAGAGATAATTAAGATAAACCGAAAATAAAAAGAACATAATTGCTTATTTTTGCGTGTGAAATCTTTCCGAAGCGTCCTGCACACGACCGCGTCCTTCGCTGCCCCGCGCGCCATTGTCCAAAGATTCGAAAATGGCCGATGTAGTAACGAACTTCGTGTCGCGCTGGTAGGTGTAACGGTTTCCGAGAAATTTGAGTTGTTTCAATCATGACCCGTTTCAATCGTACCCACCCTACCCTATGTATTACCCGTGTGGTTGCTAGGTTAGAATAGTGTCACTCCATGTCTTCCCGTGGATGTCGTAAGAGAATAAAGGCTGTGTAGTGTGGACCTGTCACTAATACACTGGTAAACATCTTAGCCTGATTGTGCAAAATGTGGTTACAGAGTTGTAAACAGGTTTTTGGAGTGGTTGGTAATTCTGTACTTATGCCTACCCTACCAAGTGGAAAGAAGTGGTCTCTGCCTACCCCTCTGGGAAACAGGCGTGATTTAATGTATGTATGTATGTATGTATGTATGTATGCCTACCCTCCACAATGGGAATAAACGCGTGAGCTTGTGTATTAATAAAAAGCAGGCGTTCAAATACCGGACGCGAGTTTTAGTTTGATCGTTTATTAAATACGAGTAAGACAGCGTTAAAAGACACTATGGTAAGTTATAACCAAATTAATGTGTAATTTTATAAAATAATTTATGATAGATAACCGCGATACGTAATATTATTTCAATGATAAATCAATGAACCTTTTTTTTTTATCTTAAATGTGACTAAAATTAATGGACAAGTTGAACTCTACTAATAAATTAAAAGTAACACTGTATTCTATTTATTACCAATAAACTTATCATACGAGTATAATATCATCACCATGTATATACTCGTATTTTTTCACCTGTACAACTACAACTATAACATTGCATCACTGCCATTAAAACAATACCGCTAAATATAATATAATTATAGTTAATAATAGTTCATTAAGATTATAATTAGTCCGTCAAGTATACAGTTACTTCATGTTAAACTCCTCTATTATTTCTTTTTGCAATAAACCTGGTAACACAGGGGAAAATGCACGGTTTTGATACAAACTGACAGCAACACCGTCCCCTGCGTTATCAACTATTATTACTATCAAACAGAGGTATTTTTCAAGAAAAAAATGCTTAGTTGTCTGATTGAAATGCTTACATGACGAAAGCGGATTAAAAAAACTACAATAATATGTTTTTGAATATTTTGCAGACTGTTGAAATAAATCACACACTAGTCTACTATCAATATCCACTATAAACCGGTCGTTAAATACGTAAAGCGCGCACTTCGCGCCACACCCTATCAACCATCAGCGTAAAACCAGCGCCATCTATCAATTAATAACAGCGTTTAACCCGTTAAACGCCGCAGCCCTAAGCCGCGCATTTAGTCGGGTTCGCTTTAGTCGGCCATTTTTGTCGGATCAGCGACGTCGACAAATGTACCGGAAAGATAAGCGCGACCCGCCACTATGCTGACAATATGTTAGCTATATAATTATAGGGTATATATTTTGTAAAACGATAATGGAGAATCATTGATTTGGAGAAATCCATTATGTGGTGTTATGGCGCGGGGAAACTTAATGTTTTATAGAGGGTTTGTTAACAAAGGGATATAAAATGAATTTGAAACTATGTGGAATAGAACTTATGCGGTTCTCCTATTTGTAGCCCGAAAAATATGAATCCTATTTTGACTAACACTAACTTCATTAGCCCTAAAATCAAAAACACGAATTTTAATTTTTCCTAACTATTTATTAGCCCTAATTTTAGTAAACCGATTCCTATAAACACCTAATATTACTATACCTTACAGGTCAAAAACCTAACGTTTATTAAACCTAATTACATAATAATATGTTCCTAAACAACCGTATCTAAGGTAGACGGAGCTCCGCTGTGCGGAGCTCCTATTCCACGTAGGTGAGGCGCTTCGCGCCTTATCGCAACTTTAACCTTACCTAACCTATGTGGGTAAAATTGATCCAATTGAGTATTGGTTTTTAATTTATGTTTCGTTCAAATCATGATTAGTTCAAACAGTCATTAAGACTTATGACTATTAGGTCTATTAATCATTAGGAATAATCATTATTAGTTTTAATAATATAGATAATTTAATGTTTAGTTCATGTAAACATTTGGGTACATAACTTTAGGTCTAGTAATCAATTAGGACATGCAAGTTTAGCTGTCATGAAATTAGGACGAATGAAAATTATATCAAACGTTGGTCTACCCAATGAAATTAGCTTTTATGAAATTCGGTCTAGTGGGGGAGAACCAACTTTTGCGTTTCTACGGATGATTTTACGCTTACATGCAACATTAAGAAGATTTATATTTAATTACCATTTGGCCGTAATTAAGCGTTCAGGAGCTTTTAAAAAGGCCCTGAGTAATTCGAATTCAAAATATTAATAAACTTTGTATTCCCTTTAATAAACAGATCAAAATTAAACATAAAAGTAATTCCAAATAAATTGGCACAGAAATCCAATTTAGAGACTTCGTCTAATTATTATTTGTTGACCTTTCTCCGAATTAAAGTCGGATCTAGCTGCAACTTTACTTGAAACACGAAAATTACTCTCAGATATATAAAATTTGAGTTAAACAGCTGGTTTGCCTGTTTATATAAAGGGTGCTTTGACGTCTGTAAGAGGCTTTTATTAATTTCTGAGAAGGCTTGGAAATTAATTAATTAAATTAAAGTGAAGTGCGCTAGTTGCGCGATCAGTGCTTCTAACTTTGTTGTTACGTTAAAGAAATATTTGCTCGCATCATAATTTAATAAAGGCTTTCATATCGTAATATACGAGTTTCTTCGAAACGATATTTAATTTAAGTCCGTGGGACCGTTTTTTTACTTTCAAGCGTTGGAAAGTTTCAATCGAAAGTTACAAAAATCAATGAAATAGTATTTTTGACTTACGAGCGATAGAAAATATGAACACGAGCGGTCCGTGTCATTCGTTTTGAATTCGATCAATAGAAAGTATCATTTGACATCTGTCAAACCTGTTAAAACTAAAACATAAAACAAACCTAGAAACCTAGCAACGCCATCGACATCCACAGACGAGAAAGCGTTCCATTTTTCCTAAATTTATAACCAGTCAATTAACTAGCGAAATTAATTAATTAAGAATTAGTCAAAAATCTCATTCGCAATTAAATAATAAATTCCTTATTATAATATCAACTTTTATTAGCTTCACACATTTATTCGCATTTGAAATATGAATTACAAAAAACCGGGAAAACATCGACTTTCTGCGTATAATGAAACACGGTCCAACATAACAATACTATTTAGTCAATCCCTCAGTTTCGAGTGACAATCTCAAAAATATGGAACTACGGACCATTCGAAAATAAAGCGTGAAAGATTGTCGCATTCGAATATTTTCTACCGCTCGGTTTTGAAATCGAACGCTCGAAAGTAAAAAATCGGTGTGATGCTTTATTTTAAATACTATTTTAGCTTAATGACGTAGAAATTAAATTAAGTAAAATTAATTTATATGTCTCTGAAGTTATAGTTTAATCCCTGCGGTATCATAATTATATTCGTAATAGAAACATGACACTTTGTGTATCACGGGATAATTATTAGAACGGTCAATTTATTAATACTTTACTCATGAGCCAAAAAAACGGAGTCTTATGTATTTAAAAACTATATTTCACAAACAGAAAACACAAAAGGCGAACTATTATAATACTATTATTATATTATTTTATTACTTTAATCGCAGCACATATGGGTACATTATCAAACCTTACGTTTCAAAATCAAACTTTGTTTTTGAGCAGCAGCGGCGAGTTTAAGTAGTCCCGTCAGAGTGAACAAAACACATTTTAGCGCGTGAATTCACAATTAAGCAGCCTTATACGTTCGATAAACAATGCTGCTAAATTGAAAATGTATGCGCTAAAATATTTTGTGTTCGCATTCGCACTGACGCTGACCGGACTACTTAAACTCGCCGCTTGGACATTCACTCGTTCGTCCGTCCGACCGTCGTTGTTGAGAGAATCACTACCCAGGATTTTCTGTCATATCATAATGTAACTGACGATAAAAAAATCTAATTTATTTTGTGATTAGATTATAAATATCTCAAAAAGAAGACCCTAAGTTATCTCCGAGCAAATAAATATCTCATACAAAAGCCACCTTTGATATTAGTTCGAAGACTGAATGAAACCAATAGGCAATATATTTACCCTTAAAGTCATATTAACCACACCTGGCGGGGTTCCAACCGCTGAACTGCCAAATGCCTTATAACTCCTCTGATTTTAATATAAATTTCAACTCTAAATTGTGGAAGTTAAGGTTAGATTTTCTACGAAAGAATTATGACAGATACGGGTTTGAGATCCTAATTTGCAACAGCTATGGACAGGTTTGTCTGAATGCGTCCACTTTGCATATTCTATTCATTACCGCCACATCCCGGAATGAATATCACTTAGGGTTCCTCATTTCTGTGCACTTACTGTTTATCTATTAAAATTCATATTTAATAGTCAATTCTACGTAAAACAGTAGAGATTCAATTTTAATAATAAATCTACTACAAGTTTAAGATTCCACGAACCAATTTCAGTTGTCAAATGTACTCAACTGTTTCATGAAAGTTTATACCATGTATGCATTCAATTTTGCATGAATTGCTTTCTCGACTGATTTTAGATCTTTTATATAATATTTAACGTTCTTCTTTCTTAATCTCATGACTGTAGCTCGGTATAACCATGGAGCACGATTACCCGTGGGGGAGCAAAGTAAGAACATATTACGGTACGTAACTTCGTCTAAAACTAAATCCAAATAAAAAAACGCACACGAGGCGTCAATTTTCCTACATAACTCTTGCCTCACAAGCTTAATATTGTCACTTTAGAAAAATCTTCCTTATAAAAGCTCCTCGCCACTTCATAAGTTACCTATTAAACCAACCATGAACAAAATGGAGTCAGGGCATAGACAAACTAGAGCTGTAATAAGGCGCCGGATGTGATTATCTGCCGGATGCGGGGAGCAATGCACTTCCGCTTCCGCCCGCGCTTCAACTAACTTGTGTTGTAATTAAAAGGTGATACTTGAGAGTTTATTTTTGCCCGGAGGCAAAAGCAGGGTTAAGTTTTAGTTTATAACTAAAGGGTGTTCGTTTTACACTGATTAAAACACAAAATTAATTTAATGAAAAAGGGGACTACCGAGGGAGAACTGGTTTTTAAGTTGTTGTCTTTTTTTCCCAAGCATGGGAGCAATTGGTTTTGCTTCACTAAGTCTAGAGATAAATTTATTTTTATTTTTGTTTGAATAGTCGTATAATTATGTTTTTTTGTGGGTTCAGGTAGGAAATAGTGCTTTTCCTTCTTTTTTGTTGTAGTCAACGGATGACGTTAAGATCTAGATCGTAACGAACAATGGGTCGTAATGTATAAATTGTCATAATAATATATCAAAAAAATGCATTTTTAAGTACCTTTAAATAATAATAATAATAATAATAAATATCAGGGGGCAATGTCACACCAATTGAGCTAGGCCCAAACCTAAGCTCTAGGCTTGTATTATGGGTACTTGACAATGATAATTTATAAATACTTATATAGAGAAATATATACTTAAATACATAGAAAACATCCATCAGAAACAAATATTCGTGCTCATCACTCAAATTTGAACCCAGGACCGCTAGCTCCGTAGGCAGGGTCACTACCAACTAGGCCAGCACGTCATCAAATTACACCATCTCGTAGGGATATTAGAATATTAAATTAGATTAACGCAAAGACTTGTCAATCCCACTCCGATAAGTTCCCACCGAGATTTGCATCCGAGATCAGGCATTATGGATGGCTTTTAATTATTACGGGATCGAGTGCACGTTTCTTGCATAAAATATTTTAATTTTATACAGAGAATGCATTAAGGCTGGAGTTTTAAGAAGTTAATTTACTTGGGAGCTCTGAGTTCAAAATGACCTTCACTTTGTGAATTTCAATGCTGAATGTGGTTACTGGGTTGTCTATTTGTATGTAATGGTTTAAGAAAAGAAAGAAAAAAAGAAAAACACATTTATTCACTACACACACATGACACAGAAAAAAGTATAAACAGAAAACAGCAGTAAAAAAGTAGTGTGTGTGTGTCTTCGCGGCAGTGAATCGGGCGCTGGCTCAGCATAATGCTGAGGTGTTAGACACCTGCAGCGCTGATTTTCAGCCAGCTCTGAGAGTGACAGACGGACGGTACGCTAAACGAATAAAGTGTAATTTACAAACAAACAAATAATTATAGTTAGTGGCAAAATAAATACAAAAACTACCTGGAAATACCTTACATAAACATATTTAAAGTAGTAATACGTACTTATCCAGTATACAGCATCGACAACTTGGCACAATTTAAGAAAAACAAAAGAGTAACGAAACTATAATTTACAAAGTGCTGGTTGGGAAATTATGATTAATTTTAAATAACTTGCTTTGTTTTTAGTTCAAGATATAAAAATACTTGAAAATATTATAATCCGTTAACATTACCATTTTTATGTTTAATAAATATTTTTTTACAAATGAGTTCGGAGGTGTTTTTTACTATGGGAACTTTGTTACGACCTTTGTTTTTTTTAAGATCAGTAATAATAGTACATTATAGCGAACTCATAAAACTCATATTTGTTATGAATATTTATAAAATTCAATTACCTTAAGTTAAGTTCTATCTTATACGCAGCTGCCAGTCCGCGACGGGATTTACATGCAGTAACGCATATATGCTATAACAAAGCTATGGAAAAAACACTACAACAAATAAATACAAAAATAAATCATAGGGACGCGGGCAAATGCAAATTCTCCAAGAATTAATTATTTTGTTAATACGGAAGCAGGAAAAGAAAAAATAATGCATACGCCAAGCAGATGGCAAATACTGCAGTATCGAAATGCTGCATTTATCAACCATTTTAATTCAAATTAATGGCTTTCACGTAAAAGTGTATTGCGCCCATTGATTTATGTTTTTTTTTTTTTTTTTTATGGCATAGAGAAGACAAACGGGCACACAGGCCACCTGATGGTAAGTGGAAACTGTGACTCATAGACATTTGCATTCACAAGACTGCCATGCAATCCTAAGACTGCAAATGCGTTGCCAACCCTGAGGACTAAGAAGGAATGCCTCTATGCTAGTCATTTCACCGGCTGTCTTATCCCCAAACCGGAACACAACAATGCGAACACTGCTGTTTGGCGGTAGGTTAATGGATAAGATGGTGGTAGCGATCCGGACGGACCCTGCATAAGGTCCTACCACCCGCAAACAGACACTACGTGTATAGACACTCCTATGGTTATGAGATATAATTAGGTAAGTCCATGGATATCACACGTGAGGACAACTGTCAGGAGAAAGAGTATTATTCTCTTGAGGACTAAACAGAAGTACATGGGATAGTTTCGGGAAGCGGACTTTTGTAATTATTTAGAGTAATATTTTGGGATGTTTGTTTAATTTAGAAATATATTCCTGCTTTTAAAATACAATAGTGTATAATAGTGAGGTTTTCATGACTTAGGACCTTTTGTTTGATCAGTACAGGTCGATTCACAAGAGCTGGCACGAATGCATTGAATGAGTGAATGAAAGTATACTAGTGTGTAAAATAGTAACAGGTTTTCGGTTTGAAATTCGAACATCGGTTCAAAGGACGGCACTCACACAATGATTGGTGACATTACTTTCGTTCAATCCATTCGTGCCAGCTCTTGTGAATCGACTTGTAGTTAAACTAACTAATTGTTTAAATTTGAAAAAGGAATCGATAATTTGAAGGAATCTCAAGAAAATGTTTCATACTTTCAATTACTTTTTCGAATTTCAACAATTAGTTAGTTTAACCACTGATCCAACAACAGGGCCTTAATGCTGAAGAGTCAATGACAAATCGAATAAAAACTCAAATTTTCTTATTACTACTATTTTTTTTTTTTTAGTTTTTAGAGTTGTTGGTAATTCTGTAGCTCTGCCTAGGTACCCCACTCTGGGAAAAAAGGCGTGAGTTTATGTATGTATGTATGTACTATTTTTTTTAAATATTGTTCATAGTTAATACCAAACTATTAAGCTTATAAATATTGCGTTTTATATTAAAAGCTCTTGCATAGTAAAAAAACCGGGAAGTTTTAATACCGAAAAAGAATAATTCGTATTTTTTAGGTTCCGCAGAAATATTATTTTTGTGTAAAGTAATAATCCTCCAAATATAAACTCGTTCAGGATTCAAATTGAAACGAGCTTTCATTATAATCGGTTGTTAATCAATTTATTCGCCTAAATTACCTAAACAGACTTTTAGTGAAAACAAATTATTGTTCTACACGGCCAAAGCCAAGGGCAAAAGCCAGTTTATATTATTAGCAGGAATCGTAGCAAGAAAACTCATTTTACACATTAAAACTGCGGTAAAAGCCAATGTTATAAACGGCGACAAAATGTCCAATAAATCCCCACAGACTTTAATTAATTTTATCGCAAAAAGCCGAAGATATTTTTAATTAGCAGTATTTTGTTATTGCTAGGCAAGCTGCCACTTGAGTTTTCTCTTTTCAAAGAAAAAGTAAGAAAGTCTGTGATACATTTTATTTTATTGTGCTAGACACTTACTTTTTCTTTCCTTTTGCTTAGTTGCATCATCGGCCGGCCAAAGTATTTAACCCTAGAGTACTCGCGCCCTCTCGTGAAACGCGAGTGATCGCGTAGGGAGCATTTTGCCGCCCGTACTTAATACGATTTATTTTTGTTAATACGAGTCATATGCATTTGTAATTATGTTTCAACGATAAAATAAAACACCAACTATAAGAAAAGGAAACATTTATTAAAGTTTTATAGTTATAAATTAGAAAACAATGCTTTGGGAAATCTTAGGTAATTATTTTTGTTTTTTTGGAACTTCTTCATTATTATTTATAAAAAAATATATATATTGAACCTTAATAACTACATTATGCTTTTTTATCATCTACAGCAGGGGTCGGCAACCTTTTAGCAACCAAGGGCCACATAGTATCTAACGAAATTGACGCGGGCCGCACGTGTTAATAATTTTTGACTTTACAGAGAAAAGGTGCCGGATTGTCGGTAGTCAATAAGGACTATTTCTAATATACATTTTTATGCAATGAGCGCCTTATTGAAAAACGACGATGCGGCATATTTCGTCCTAAAACGACACATTTATTTACAAGTAAGTACTTGTATAAGGAAACTAAGAAATAAATTTCAAATTAAGTATACTTGTTTATTAAAATTATAAGTTGTACAGAAACAAAAGCACAATAAAATATGAAAAATAAACTAAATTGTCACTTCTAACAACTGAGATCAAAACAACTGAGATCAACAATACGCATAGGACTTATCCATAGCACAGTTAAGTATAAAAACAAACAACAGTAATTCGCTCAAATACAGCCTTAAAAATCAGCTAATGCGACTTTTGAGGCTGTATTTGTCCGGCTATATCAGTTATATTAGGCGTCATGTTGGTAGTTGAAATTCGCAAGATGGCACTCAAATGCTCGTCTGTAAGTCGCGAACAATATTTATTTTTTCGGTAATTTAGAATCGAAAAGGTCTGCTCGCATATATATGTGCTACCAAACATTGAAATAATTTGCTGAGCAAACCTTTTCAATTCGATAAAATTGGACGACAAACTGCCATAAAATTTAGTTAAGTCATTTATTTCGCGAAAAGAGGTTTTTAATGAGTCATCAGACTGAAGGTCAATCACATTCATTTGTAAATTACTTGGTACGTCATCCAGATCACACGAAAAGGGATTTGCAAATATCTTCAATTTGCTGGAAACTTTCTCAAAGTCAGCAAATCTGTCGTTGAATTGACTTTGTAAATCCCTCAAAATGCTTTTCATTTTATCATTTTTCCAATGAAAATCACTTCCAACTTCTTCAACAGCTATTCTGCAGTTCGGGAAATGGTCCAAATTTTGCTCATCAATATGTTTTATAAACAGCTTGTTTTTCATTTGGTAAGCTTTAACATCTGTGTGCATATCAGATATAAGTTTGTTTTTGCCCTGAAGTCTCACATTCAATAAATTTAACTCATGAGTTAAATCGGTCAAAAACCCAAGATCTATCAGCCATTGAGGTTCCGTAAGTTCTGGAACTGTTTTCCCTTTGAAAATCATAAATTGGTTGATTTCTTTTCTGAGGTCGAAAAATCTTTTCAGAACTGCACCCCTACTTAACCATCTCACTTCAGAATAATACAGGACATCTTGGTGATCCGCTTCTATGTCTGATAGAAATTGTTGGAATTGACGATGTGTCAACCCATTTTTTCTGATGAAGTTTACAGTAGAAACTACGACGTCCATCACTTCTTTCCACGAAAGAACTTTACAGCAAAGCGCTTCTTGGTGGACAATACAGTGGAAAAATAACGGAATTTCGCAACCAATCTCTACTAATTTTGTTTTGATTCGACCCACGAGGCCCTTGTTTTGCCCACTCATGTTTTTGCCACCATCAGTAGTAACACTTACCAATTTTTGCCATGGTAATTCATAAGATTCCAACGCTTTCTCGAGTTTGCGAAATAAGTCTTCCCCTGTGGTCGTTCCTTTCACGCTTGCTAGCTGTAAAAGCTCTTCAAAGACATTAAAATGCTCATCAATTCCACGAACTATTATGAGCAGCTGCGCAGTATCTGAAACATCGTCAGTTTCATCGGTAGCTAAAGAAAACCATTCAAAGGACCGTACCTTTTCCTGAAGTTGCTCGCTCAAATTTTTAGCCAAATCTTCAGTACGCCGAGTGCACGTTCTGGCAGATAAACTAATATCTTCAAATATTTTTTTTTGTTCTGGACATACCTCTTCCACCATAGCCAAAACGCATTCCTTGACTAGTTCGCTATCAGTAAACGGTCTTCCAGCCTTTGCTAGTTTTTCTGCCACCCTTAAACTCGCTCGTACACCAGACGAGTTAGTCTCGATTTGACGCTTAAAAATATTTTGCTGGTTTTTTAGCGAAGATTTGAGTGAATTTATTTTGTGTGTTTTTATATCACCCTCAAGACATGCAAATTTAGCTTTATGCTCGCTATCATAGTGACGTTTCAGATTGTATTCTTTTTGAACAGCAATGCTTTTTTGGCATATTAAGCATACCGGTTTACCCTTAAACTCGATAAAAAAGTACAAATCAGTCCATGCATCATTAAAAGCTCTGTTTTCCTCCACCACTTTTCTCTTTCTTGAGGCCATTAGTGAAAATTATGATCACCCAATATTTAGTAGGTAAATGCTACAACAAAAGAATGGAATAGGCATTAAGTCGTGACAAAAAGAAAACATTAGCAGCATACCAAAAACAGTAAAAGGTTGTTAGTATTATTATTATCGATAGAACGAATAAATCAATAAAAAAGTCAGCATTTTTATTCCATTGAAAACACGCATTTTAGCCATAAAAAATCAAGAGTTGCAAGTAAATAAAAAAGTTTTACACTTACCGAGAGTTAAAAGTCGTAAATAGAACTGTAGTTGTTTACTTTCGTAAAAGTACGACGTATTTCGATCAATCGATACGTAGGCAACAAGTGACGCGCAGGCGACGGCTGTCACTTCACTGCGGTCGCCGCGGTCGCGCAGCGCGGCGAGGGCACAAAGGTGTGAGAGGGGCGCGGGAGGAAATGAGACAAAACGTGCGCGATAGACAAAGTCGTGCTGCATTATTTGTTGCTATGGGCTCGAAACAAATTTTATGTACGCGACAGTGGTGAATTACAAATTCTCGCCCTTTTTACTTTTCCACTATTTAAGAAAAGTTGTTTGTGATTATTAGAAATGCGTACAAATTCCGATTACATATAAAATATCCAGGAAGGCTCGCGGGCCGCAGGTATGGGGCCCGCGGGCCGCATGCGGCCCGCGGGCCGCCTGTTGCCGACCGCTGATCTACAGCATGTATTTCACCAAAACAATCCTGGCACATGTACATGCAATGCTCGTTGCACAGTAACTTTGCACATCTATTGCACCCTTTTTTTGTCCTTCTATTTTTCTTCGATGGACATACTAAGGGTATATTTTGTTGATCCGGTGGCACAAATCGAGCGATTTGGTACCTCAGATGTTTCTGTAAAGTGTTCACGCCGGATCTTCTAATGATATGTGGTCTAGTCATAGCCAGGGCAAGATATGAAATAATAAACTAAGCAAAATAAAACAAATACCTACACAATGCCCAATAATGAATTTAAACGAACTAAAATTAATATCATACCATATTTACATTAAAATAATACTATACGTAATGAAAACAAATAATATTTCAACAATAGTCAAAACTAAGACCCAAAAAATTTACTTACGTCAGCAGTCGCGCGGTGAGCAATTTGCCGCGAAACGCGACACACCATCAACAACCTTTGTCTCCTGTGGTCATCCGCGCACGGATTTAATTCTTATTTCTAAAACAAGATGGCGGGGGACGGTGGGGCAGCTACACGGACGCTTGACCTTGACAAATGCATAGTGTATAAAATAAAACGAAAATTGTGCCGCGGGCGGCAAAATGCTCATAGCGCGAGCACTCTAGGGTTAAATTACGAACGAAAACGTTGTTATTCCACTCGAAGTTTTGTATTAAAACGTAGTATTATGAAACTTTAGAGTTCCAAAATTGTATGGATTGTTTTTGTTTTGTAGACATTTCTAACCGTAGGCGTCAGCATTTTATAGGAGCCTTTTGGCCGAAATATGTTAGCCAAAACATGTCGTTTCATAACCGTTTCATTTGCCATTCCATTTTTTTCCTGTAACTATAAATATTTCAGGATATATTTCAGTACCATCCTGTAGAACCCTATAGGGTAGGTTAGGTTAGTTTTTATAATTTCCTGAAATATTTACGGTTACAGAAAAAAAATCGGTTGACTGAGATCAAACGTAAACCCATTTTGCATAATAAACAATAATAAAATAAACTATATAGCAATATTAAGACGATCGTTGCACAGTCCATTATCAACAGTTCGTCAATCAAATGAAAATAGATTGCTATGTGGATCATCTAGCAGTGTATCCGTTGTCGAGCTGAGGTGTGAATTGTTTCGGAGGATAACAAGTCTGCCAGCCAGCATGCCGGTCAACTCCCAGCCACAAGTCGGCGACTAAACGGCTTGGCACGTAATTGAGTGTGCCTGATTGTGGCTGAGCATACTGAGGTTGTGCTGCATTTAAGCTGGATCCATTGTTGGATAAACCATTTTTAGGGTTCCGTAGCCATTTTGTCGTGGTCTGTCTGTCTGTCGTATGTCACAGCCACTTTTTTCCGAAACTATAAGAACTATACTGTTCAAACTTGGTAAGTAGATGTATTCTGTGAACTGCATTAAGATTATCACACAAAAATATAAAAAAACAATCAATTGTGGGGGTTCCCCGTGCTTAGAACTGAAACGCCATTTTTTTTTCATTGAACCCATACGTGTGATCTATGAATAAGTCTTCAAAATAATATAAAAATAAATATTGAAGTTTCTAATACAATTTTTTTCTAGTTTGCGCGAGAGACACTTCGTAAGTGATAAAATGTGTGTGCCCCCCCCCCTGTAACTTCTAAAATAAGAGAAGGATATATAGTAAAAAATTATATTATGTACATTACCATAGAAACTTCCACCGAAAATTGGATGAGATCTAGTAAGTAGTTTTTTTTAATACGTCATAAATCGTACACCGCAATTTACCTTTCATTCAACATTCAATTTTTATATTATGCTACTTGCTGCTACGGAACCCTTCATGGGCGAGTCCGACTCTCACTTAGCCGCTTTTTTAGTATTTATGATGAGGCTTAAAATGGCTCGTAGATTTTCTCTGGATTTTAGTTCAAGTCGGACAATTAAATTGATAATCAACAATGATGTGATGAACAAAAAACGAAACAGATGGAATATTAAAAAAAACATCTGCTTTTTTAATTTACTTAAGTACTAGGCTCATTAATCGTTAAAGAAAGTCTCAGTCAGCCCATTTTCTTTCGCTTCCCACCGTCTATCCCTCTGTATGTACGTTTAAATCTTTCAACCTATGCGATGGATTTTAATGTAAGTCATCAGTAGATATGTACGAGTAATAAATTCTGTATTTCGATACATTATTGTACATTTACTTCACCTTTACTTGTACCTATAGATGACGATACGAAAGTCAACGTCATTGTCAACAAGCTATACAATTTTAGTTACAAATACACAATAATGTTACAATAAGGTTACTTACTCAATAGAAGGAGAAAGTGTTTCTCTTCGTTTAGTTTTTAAACCAATCGCGTCACTGGTAGATGACGTGATACGAAAAGTCACGTGATGTGCCAGTGACGCGATTGGTTTAAAAACTAAACGAATAGAAACGATAGTTAGCGTAATGCTTCTTGTCTGGGCCCTTTGTTGCACATAAAATTTAATTTAAGTTTAATGCCTTTGCCCAGCAGTGGGACTGTTTAGGCTAACAAATAAATAAATAAATAAATAAATAATGCTTGAGAAAATTGTACATCGAGCACGAACTTTCTCCTTTTATTGAGTAAGTAACCTACATCATTGTGTATTTGTAACTAAAATTGTATAGCTTGTTGACAATGACGTTGACTTTCGTATCGTCATCTACAAGTAAAGGTGAAGTAAATGTACAATAATGTATCGAAACGTGAGTTTGTTTTATAGGTAGGTGTTACGGATAGATTCTGTTAAACGCAAATCCTCCGTTGCAACTTTTAACTTAGTGAATATCAAGAAAAAAACACGATTTAAAAATAGAAAATTGAATGGATGGTTGGAAAAAAGTTACAACTTAGTAAGGTAAAAGATCAATCAACTACGTATCATGCCAGGGATGTTGGTTTGTACGTGAATATTATAATAAGGGAAACAGAGAATAGTGACGGGGTATAGGAATATTGAGACTAACGTTTCAAGGTTAATTTAATCTCTTCTTTTGGAACTAAAGAAGGTATCATTTTTATTTACGACGAAGCTATAGCCTAGTTGGTAGTGATCCTGCCTACGAAGCAAGAGGTCCTGGGTTCAAATCCCGGTAAGGGCAGATATTTGTGTGATGAGCGCAAATATTTATTCCTGAGTCATGGATGTTTTCTATGTATTTAAGTATATATTTCTCTATATAAGTATTTATATCGTTGTCTAGTACCCATAGTACAAGCCTACAGCTTAGTTTAGGACTAGGTCAATTGGTGTGACATAGTAGGCCCCTGATATTTTTATTTTATTTATTTATTTAATTTTCAACTTGTATATCTCAAAATCACCCTGTACTTATTTTCTTACCACATTGACTATACCTAGTACCTACTACAATTCAATCATGCTTCCCAGGACACACACACAAATAGGAACGCCAAATATTTCATAGTTCTGTAGCGGCGTAAAATTGGAAATTGTTGCCTATCAGAAATCACCGGAGCCCAGTAAGGGCCACATTAGAATACAAAATTTACAGTACATTCAATTTTAAAACGAATTTCAACTATGCGGCGTCCCAAGACGGGGAACTATTTAATTATATAGCCCGAGTCGCTTCCGCTCGCTGCCCCCGGATCCCAGTTAAACGGATGGACTATTTTGTTCTGCGACCAAATTGGATTGTTCAAGATGGACTGGAACTGACTTGCAGGTGAAGTGAAATTCTTTGTGTATTTTATCTATTTTATTGCCGAGGAATTGCTTTTGAATGAAGCTCTTGGGATTTTAATTTGAAATTGGAATTTGAAAGGAATGGAGTAGCTATTCGTCTGTTTTTGGGTAGCTTAGATTTTAGTGGCTCCGGCTATGAGATTAGTGGTTCGGGAATATGAGGGAATGCAAATAGCCGGTTATAACCGGATTTAACGGGTATATTTTCATACTAAAACGGTTAATAACCGGTTAAATTGCATTCCTTAGTAAATATTCATTGAGTTCTGAGACTTAGATGTATTTGTATGTCTCTATGTATTTATATCTGTTATTGCTAAGCCAAGTTTGTTTACAGTTGTCTATTCATATTTTTTTTGCTTTTTATCTTAAAGAAAGTTAATGTGGGGTTAACCAATTTGAATAATAGGCCACTATGGAACTATGTTAAATTGACGTAATGATAAAAACCGTAAGAGACTTCTTAAGAATTGAACTGTAACGTCACATTGAATGAGTTCCATTGTGGCCTACGAATTATATTGGTTCAGTAATCCTACAGTAAAAGTGCAGTATAACAGTACTCGGCTGTCTATCAATGTCACACTCTCTTAGCACCAGTGTGGCTCTATAGTGCCCGGCCATTAAGAAGTAGATCCTGTCACCTGTCATTCCAGTACAAATTATAACCTCAAACCCAAACATAGGTTATAAATTGTACTGTGATGACAGCTGTCATGATTGACTTCTTAATGGCCGGGCACTATAGACACGATGCTCAACGCTAACGCTAGGAAACTGACAAAATCAACAGTCAGCGGCACAAGTAGCTATGCAACCGAAGTGGTCAAAATGATCTGCACTAACTAGACTTTATTGTCAAGAGAAGACGTCGTGTCTAGATCGTTTTGAGTATGTTATTCTGTTTAACTACTTTCGATGTTGACTGTATTTGAAACTGATAAAGTGCGACCTTCTGGCTGCTCTCGTTAATGCTATACGTTTTCGATAGCGATAACGTTCTCGATATGAATCTTTAGGCATAGTAGAGTAAAGTCACCTGTAGGCAGCCTCTGCTTATACTTTATACGAAATATATATTTCTCAATCTTCACTCTCATATAAGGTCGATTACTGGTTTCTGGATAATTTAATCCCAACTGTCCCCTTTTGAACAAGCTTTTATTTATATTATGTGAATCGCTATTCCTATCAAATAATATTTTTTGTTTAGTTGAACTTGATTAACGGATAAAATTTAGCCGGATATGTAAATAATTTTATTTAATATTTATAGACTCGACCTTCATACTCTGTATTGTCCACTACTATGTCTTTTGCCAAGGAGAATTTCAAATGAACTCTTTAACTAATTAAAGTTAAAAAAAAATTACCACTATAAAAGTAAACTTTTTTAAATATCGATACTAACAGCACTACAAAACAATACTGTGCAAGCTGTGGGCCTAGTATGACTGCGTCTATGTCGCGTGTCAAATGTGGATAAGGCATCCGTCACTCTCGTACTTGTACCAAACATTGTCACGTGATAAACGCAACCGTAGGGTTTACCTAAATAAAAACTACTTTCAAATAATAAATAATGTACGATGCAGAATTTCCCATGAATTCCCTTTGGGTTTCCCAGCAATCGCGCTAGAACTCAGCAACAAATGAAGACTGGTAGGCCCACAGCAGGCGAGATATACGGCGGCACAGTACACGAGGCGATACAGTAGTGCTGCCGCATTAATAATGCGCGCTAGGTCCGGTACACGCGACGTGTACCGTGCTCCTGTTGTGCCCTGTGTGTTGTACCCAGGGATTGTAACCGGTTACAAATAAACCGGTATTTATTTAGGTTAATCCGGTTAATTATTTGGGTTACGTTCCAACGAATTGGTTACGCTCACAGGGAGCGAAATGCATTTACCGGTTATAACCGGTTAGAGAGCGCTTCCGTCATTCACCCTTGTCTCGGCTCACACGGAAGGAGCGCTCTCTAACCGGTAAATGCATTTCGCTCCCTGTGAGCGTAACCTTTATTATGGGTTAGGCTCTAATAGTGTGGCTTTAACCGCTACGGAAAATAAACCGGTTTTCAATCCCTGGTTGTACCCTTACTATGTGACTAAGGTGTTTGATTGTGTGTTTGTGTGGTCGGCAGGGGGGCCATTTTTACGTCATTAGTGTCAAGTGTAGACATTAATATGTAATAGATTTTTTTGGTATTTATTCTAATTTTTTTTTTGTACTAAGTTTTTTTTTTTTTCAATGCATTTCTTTTTGATTGTTTAGATGGCGACGTAAAGATCGTAGGAGAAGCAGCCTAACCAAAAATAAATGTAGGTATGTCATTAAATTACATCATATCTACCATTGAATGACTAGGTATGTCCATGCTATGCCAACTCTGAAAACAGCTCACCCCTGACAAGCTCTGGTTAGATCTTAGTATGATGAAAGGCCCAAAGTCGCTAGATTCGTTTTTAGCGTCCCAAACGCTAGAGTGTACTAAAATAAAAAAATATGATGAAATGGCGGTATTAAAAACGTCACAATACAATACAATCTTTATTGGACACCACAGAGAATTGAAATCAAAACAATTACGAAAACAACGAGTGGATTATGCGTATCTCGGGTGGTGGGACCAGTACAAGAACCCATTGATGGACACTTGATTCTTATTTTACAGAAGATAAGCGTTATTTATTTGTTTTACAATAATCAATATAGAACCATATTAAATTTGAATTTAGAGTGAAGTGTCCATTACTGGTGCCGTCACCCTATAACGACAAGAATTTTACGCGAATAAAGCTAGTCAAATTTGTGATTCGTTACTCTTACAAGTCTTACAACTCGTAGGTACCTAAATTACTCTAGCCCAGCGCACAGCCATCTTCAAAACTTCTGCATAAACTACCATAAAGAAATAGTTGATTTATTCACAATTCATGTAGCAGAAGTTTACAAAGTACGAGAAACTCAAGTTTTAGGAACGATCCGGGGAAGCTAGCGTGTAGCAATAAAAGAAAGAGATTAACTTTCGGAATAGTTAAGATCAGAGTTGGGATCCCAGTTAAATCCCGCAGGAGCATCCCCCGAAAGCCGATCCCGACTTAATTAATGAATTAAGAATTCATATTTTTACTCCGCCGGTTTTAATGGGAATTATACAAAGTAGGATCAAGAATTTAAATAACATAAATTATTGAATGAAACTTTTATTTTACTTTCTGTCTGTTCTTGGTGCGCGATAAATGTATAGAACTGTTGAGTGCAGCTTTAATGAGAAAACTAAACTTCAACAAATTAAAATCGGTTAAGCGCTAGTTGGATCAAATTCGACGCTCCGCCTCGAGCATAGAACAAAAAACCCCGTTTTTTTTATAACAAATACTACAAAGACCATCGTTACAGGCGTGTGCCACGAGAACGCAAGCCTCCTCGTTTCGCTCGTTGTTTAAACATTAAATAATCGTCGTCTAAATCACCAAGCCAGTCAGAAGACAGTCTCTCTTCACCAAGTGGTTCCAGGCTAGCGAATGCTTAGATGGGACCGTTTCGCAACTGTTTCTCTGCGTCTTATTTTTTGTATCTATGTACCTAATGTGGTTTTGTATTGTTGCGCATAAATGTCTCTTTATACATACATACATAAGCTCACACCTTTATTCCCAACAGAGGCAACAGAGGCAGAGCTACAGAATTACTAACAAGTCTAAAAACTTGTTAATAATTCGGTAACCACATTTTGCACAATTAGGCTAAGATGTTTACCAGTGTATTAGCGACAGGTTGCAAGCCCATCGCCTAACAGTACTACACAGCCTGTATGTCTCTTTATCTTTTAATCAAATGTATGAAAACATCAAGTATGTATTTTATATCACTGGTGCTATTCAACGAGAACCAAGTGGCACACAGCGCTCCTCCGGCGCAACACAACACCTGTTTCAGTTGCCGCTCGGAATTATTGCGACGTCGCCGGTGCATTCCTGTCTCTCCACTTAAGGAACGCTTCCACGTGCAGCTAGACTACTTGATGATGACTAAAAATACACTGAGAAAGGGGGAACGTAAGCGGATAGTAAATACACGTACATAAAGGTCCCATTTATCCCTTTAAGGGATCTCTTACAGCGGGAATTTAAGACAAATCATAATGACATCAAGTTCACCTTTATACTCGTATAGTCGATGAAAATGTCGTTGATCTTAACGTCATACAAACAGAGTTGAAAAGAGGTTAAAATAGCTTTTGATCAACCTGTACATGCACATTTTAATTACTGCACGTTTAACGTCATGTTTGAACAGTTGCGAAACGGTCCCAACTCAGCATTCGCTAGCCGTAAAGCCAGCACTGGTCTTCCGTTGGAACCGCTTGGTGAAGAGACGGAAAGTGACACACATAACACAAAACAACATAAAATGAAAAACATAAAATTACACCCTGTTAAGGTTGGAAACAGAAAATAAAAAACTGGTTACGTAACAATAACAATAATAATAATACCGCGACAAGGTGCAAAAGTGTACACTCATAAGGCTGATACATACATCACCGATTTTTTTTATTGCCATCTACGGACAGGCACACAGCCTACCTGACGAGAAGTGATCACGACCGCCATTTGCAATACCGGAGGCGTCACCATTGGCGTTGACGAGTTTCTATACAATCAGTCTATCTTTTACGAGCTTTTATTTAACTTACTATGTAGGTATGTGTGCATGTAAGAGTCAAAAATTTTACCCAATTACCGGTTGCCGATGATTTTTTGCTTACTTCTTTATTTCTGATGACAATACAATAATATAGTACCTACCAATGAGCTGATCTGATGATGGAGACTCAGGATGGCCATAGGAACTCCTAAATTACACATGATAAACCCGCCGTGTTAGGGCTTGTTAGAATTGTCTTGACGAGTAGATGACGACTGTGCAAAAAAAGTACAGTCGGCAACAAAATCTTGTCCCTAAAATGACATTTTTCACAGAGACTTATTTCAAGATGCGAATATACGTAAGTCTTTAGTGTCGCTCTCAGTAGTGTCGATGCCTAACTCCGAACAACACCACTCTCTTAACGAATAAGTATAAACTATACTCAAGCGAGTGTTAGTTATATAGTTTTGGCTCCAACTGAGACATTTTTGTGGGCTCACAAAATATACTCGTACTTAACTATTTAAATATTGAAATATGACAAGTATTTTAGGTTATTTTTACAATATTTTAGTACCAATCCGTTTAATTTACTTTTACAATAGATTTTTCACCATTTCTTCGCAGTGCCGGTTTAGCAGTGAAAGCGTAACAAACAGACAGACAGAGTTTCTTTCACATTCATAATTTTAAGTATCATCATCATCATCACCAGCCTATACTAGTCCACCCCAGGGGTGTTATTCTCTCAAAAACAACGGACGGGCGGACGAACGAGCTAAATCGTAGCCGCAAGTTTAAGTAGTCCCGTCAGGGCGAACAAAACACATTTTAGCGCGTGCATTTTCAATTAAGCAGCCTTATACGTTCGATCCATCGGCAGAAACCATGCCGCTTAATTGAAAATGCACGCGCTAAAATGTGTTTTGTTCGCTGTGACGGGACTACTTAAACTCGCCGCTTGGACATTCACTCGTTCGTCCGTCCGACCATCGTTGTTGAGAGAATCACTACCCTGGATGTAAGCCGTAAGCCTCTCCATACGTAGGCTTCTTACCTAAGTATGAATATTACAAATTAGTATATTGTTTTTGTACAAACGAAGTTATTTGTTATACTTATATTTTATAACTGTTTATGCCGTGTCTTCCTGTGGAAGTCGTAAGAGACGACAAAGGGATTAAAGGCTTGTAGTATTGTTAGGCGATGGGCTTGCAACTTGTCACTAATATACACATGATAAACATCTCAGCCTGTTTGTGCAAAATGTGGTTATAGAATTAACAAGTTGTTAGAGTTGTTGGTAATTCTGTAGCTCTGCCTACCCCACTCTGGGATGAAGGCGTGACGGTATGTTGAGTTATGTTTTGTAACTGGTTCTAAATTCTCGAAACTGAAATGATAGGTAGATAATGTCTTTGTGTTTGTCTAGCTATTTCTTCAAAAAGAGTTATTTGCTCTAATTCGAACTGGTTAGGGAGTCTTAAACAACAACTTTTATGCTTAGCGAGCATTCAGCTGTGTTCTATCTCGAAGAGTCCGGAATAATAAAATTCTACGCGGGTTAATTTATTCAAAATAAACTAAGATTTTTCCGAAACTGTAAATGAAACCCGAATCCGAAGAAGTTTTCAAAGCTATAAGCAAAGTCCTCTAACATAAAAAAGCTCATTTTAAGACTTGAAAACCCAAGGCATTCGAATAAAACTGCAACGTCTAGAATTTGAGCGACAGCTCAGCATTCCGTTCAAAACTATTACATCTTTCAAGTCAATAAACGAGACCGCTTTTCATTTACATTCGGCCAATGTCCGCCGTCGTACGAGCAATAAATTGGCCCTGCTACTCCATTTTGAAACCTTCACCAAGGAATCGCAAGAACAAATCAGCTGACACAGCATCCAATACTGTCCTTACGTGTTAGCATGATCGTCCTGTTCAAACGTACGCAGTAATGGTTGTTACAAAGGAATGTTAGGGAAGTTCTCGTCGCATATTCGTGAATCCACACGATAAATTCGACCCTTCCATTTTATCGCTGATCAGAAAGAAACAATATGAAGAGAGAGAATCCTGCTTATGGCCGCCCCGCTCAGATTTGTAGGGAATTGCGATCTACTCTCGATGTATTGATAAGGAATGTTTAGTTGATTCAAAATGGATTGGCGGTTGAAGATAAGTTTTTTGCTCAGTGGATTTTCTTGAAATTTGCCTACGCAACCGTAATATATTAGGGGTGCGGTTTTTTTTCATGCACCCTAAAACGGGCTATACACTTGGGTATAGCGTGCTAAATTTAAGCAGCCGGCGTGGGAAGGATAAGAGCGTCCTCTTTACACGTGTGGGGTTATTACGACATATCTGTGCAATTCATTTTACGCTGAGAGAAAAGGACAGAGTTATGTAACTGCTCTAGCTCCGTCCTTTACGCTCACCGTAAAATGAACTGCATAGCCATGTCATAATAACCCCCTGATCTTTTTAGCGTGTTAACTCACTACTGATGAAAAATCGAGCGCAGTGGACGTACAATGCCTTCAAAACACCAAAGAATAGGGCTCGCCATGGCTTTGGTGAATAAATAATAAATAAATATTTCCAGAAAATGAATTCTGTTGCTACATTATGTCACATGCGATCCTGTCCCGTTTGTACAAACCAACTGACATCGGTCATAAATACTCGGTATTATAATAATAACTCACCGTACGTTGTCTTTGGGACATTTCCTGAGGAAACAGGTACACATACGGTAACCAACGGGACGATGTCTCATAGTTTTATATATATGAAAGCCTTTCACTTTTTGTTACTATGTTATTTGGAGGTTATCTTTCGAGATCATTAGTTGATAGTTTCATTATAAAAGTATTGAAATGTTTTTTACCTTAGTTTTAATATCACAAAAGAAATAGTGAGTTTGTGTGCTGCGTTTTGCCGGTTCAGCGGCTCAACTGACCAACGTTAAAATTAGCACAGAGATAGCTTATAGCCCGGAGGAGATAGAGTACTCGTTATGCCGGATATTAAAAGATAAACGTTTCGACGCGGACGGAGTCACAGGCAATAGCTAGTGTTATGCAACGTGTTACAAAATTCCCGTATAAAATGTTATAAAATGTTGTCAACCCTAGTAAGCTGTCATGTCAACCGGAGTTAGCATACATTATTTAACAGAGAGGCCTAGAGCCTGCGTCGCTATTGCCTAACGCACTCGCAATCTCAATTGGCTTCAAAGCGGAACAATTGTTTTCATTTTGTATGCAGACAAGCTTTCGATTTTCAAAATGAAAACAATTGCGATTGCGAGTGCGTTAAGCAATAGCCCCTCTGGCCATCCAAAAGTGATATTGAAATTTTTTTTAATTATACGGTTCTCAAATATTCTAAATGGACTCATTATAAGGCACCATTTAACCCCCTTGCGGCTTTACGCGTATTTTTGTGACCCCTTGTATAAATGTGTCCAAGAGCTAATGTGTTTAAGGGCTGCCACAGACGATCAGTCGGACTAACAGGTCGACAGGGACGCAGTCATTTGTTAGAATGAGAGACGTATGTAACTTTCTCATTCAATCAAATAGCCGCGTCTGATGTCTGATCTCTGATCGTCTCTAGGGGCCCTAACGAACTCTATAGACAGCTGTTGACTGTACCAAAAAACTGGGCAAGAGCATGACAGACCATGCTCAGCATAGGGTTCCAAACACTGGTGTAAAAATAGCTATAATAAAAAAAAACGGTCATGTGCGAAACGAACTCGCGCACCGAGTTTTCCTTACCGCCGCATTAGGTATTATTATACATATATTTCATTTTGAATTCGATTTGTAATCGCGCTGATGAACCCTACTCAAACTTGTAAATTTTTTAGAATGTGTTGTTTTTCTTCAGGGTTTGTAATACAATCATACCAAATTTAGGAAAAAAAATACGTTGTGAACCTTAAAATGTACCGTCTACAAAAAAAACTCGTTTAATTATCTTTTTACAACAACATGATTTTAAACCTGCTCTTATCATTGCCACTGAAGTGAAGCAATTATTTGGGCATAGTTACCCCGCTTCTGCTGCCAATTGCATCGAAAATTAATTTTCCAGCTTCAAAAGAAGCATTCCACAACTCTGCACCATTCCCGTAAGCATTCATTCGGTGCATTCTATAATTCGATCAGAAATTCGGCGAGATTGTGTGAATAAGTCGGTTCCGCAATCGGGCTTGTTTCACGATAGGGGCAGTCTACACGAATGCTATATTTTAGGATGCACAAATGTATTTATACATTTTAAGGGGTGAAATCTCAAACAAATAAACCATCCAAAAAAAAAAATATCCATTAACCTACCGCCAAACAACAGTGTTCGCATTGTTGTGTTCCGGTTTGGGGATAAGACGGCCGGTGAAATGACTAGCATAGAGGCATTCCATCTTAGTCCTCAGGGTTGGCAACGCATTAGCAGTCTTAGGATTGCATTGCAGTCTTGTGAATGCGAATGTCTATGGGTCACAGTTTCCACTTACCATCAGGTGGCCTGTGTGCTCGTTTGTCTTCTCTATGCCATTAAAAAAAAATATGACCTAGTCCTAAACTACCTTAGTTTGTACCGAGCATGAAAACGATAAAAATACTTAATGTATAAGTAATTAAGTCGTGTTTATCGACGTGGATAAGCGTGAATAATATATCTGTCACTTTCTGGCCAGTATGTAAGTGCGAGAGTGTCGTGTGCTTCATCCACCGCGATAAAGGCGACTATAATACAGGCCCAGGAACAAAATACTCGCGGTGATCACAGAAATATTGATACCTATACTGAGATTTGAACCGGGGACCGCTGGCTTCGTACGGCAGCGTCCCTGCCAACTAAGCAAAACGCAATAATTCAAACAAATATTTATTGAAATGCTTGTAAAGGTAATTAAAAACGGCTTAGGGCGGTCGCCCGTGACTTTTTGTAGCGATACAGTTGTTTGGTGCCGCTGTTACTTTCTCTCATTAGAGACCAAAAAGTAACAGCGATAGGAAACGCGCGACCGCATCGCTTTAAAAAGTCTCCGGCCTTACATAGCCGCTAAAAGCAGCAAATTCCATGTAAGTATTTTAAATGGCGGCGCAGGATTTAACAAAGGGCATATCCATCATGATCGAAATAAAGGAGTGTACGGTAAGCAAGGATATCTAGACGAAGGAAGGTTCGAGAAAGAATATGAAGGCTATGGGGACTCAAAAGGATTCGAGGCTCAATTTTCTAGTGATAGTTGAAAAATTGATATTAATTTAATATAGAAAGGTAGAATAGTACATAACTGTAGAGACCGGGAAAATGGTTGTTGCGGGACGAGTACAGTTAGCGTGCTGGAGACGCAGTTGAAGCCGCGTTATATACGAGTCCCGCAACCGCCCTACCTGGCTGAGGCTTGTATATAATAGTGCTTTATTCAAACAATGGGAGAAATTTTAACGAAATTTGATATTAATATTAAACACAGTCTCTCTAAACAAACATCTTAAACATTCGGTAAACATCTTAGCCTAAAAGTGCAAAATGTGGTTACAGAATTATTAACATGTTTTTAGAGTTGTTGGTAATTCTGTAGCTCTGCCTACCCCACTCTGGGAATAAAGGCGTGAGTTTATGTATGTATGTACAGTCTCTCTGTCAAATTAAGTGGAAAAAAAGAACATTGTCGGTCTTCTACGGTCACCATAACATAACTCATCGTAAACTGGTGTTTACGGTGAGTTATGTTATGGTGACCCTGGTTGATCTATTAAAAATACACGTTCGTTAATACGACAATACGTACAATACGAGTAGGTACTTTTTATTGTTTTCAATACTCGACAACATTCTCCACTAAAGGGCCTCCATTCTACTGGGTATAACCATTATAGCCTTTGACGTGTCACGGTATTGTTTTTAATTCAATTTAATAATTCCAATTCATCAGTCTGAGTCCGCCTTTACACGAATAACCTATAAATTGCGTATCACCTGGCGCGCCCCATTATACGTAACATACGATCAGACGATAAAATTTTATAATACCTACTTACATTAAAAACGTTTTTGGTTTATTTATTTTTAAGGTCCTGTATCCTATGGGTACCTTTTAAGCCTACATCATCCGCCTGTCCGTTGACAATCTGTACTTATACTCAAAGTTATTTTGAACGTTATATTTTATGTCAGCAATTATAGCTTTTCAAGATTTTATTTTATTCAATTTCAATTCGGGACAAGCGTTGTTTGATCTAACCGTACTAAATATCAATAAATATCAGGGGACTATGTCACACCAATTGACCTAGTCCCAAACTAAGCTCGAAGCTTGTACTATGGGTACTAGACAACGATATAAATAATTATATAGAGAAATATATACTTAAATACATAGAAAACATCCATGTCTCAAGAACAAATGTTTGAGCTCATCACACAAATATCTGCCCTTACCGGGATTCGAACCCAGGACCTCTAGCTTCGTAAGCAGGGTCACTACCAACTAGGCTATCGCGTTGTCGTACTAATATGACACATTTTGTGTGTATGTGTGTGTGTGTTAGTTTGTTACTCCCTCCTCCTCCCTACCTCCTGAGCCACCAGGCCACCGGCGCTCCGCACGACGCGGCGAGGTTAATAAACATTTTACCCAATTCTAAAACCCGCTTATCAGTTACGGGTATTCCCAAGTACCTAACCAGTTGAATCGGAATCATTGACATCTGACATCTGTACTTTTCGTATCATTAGACGATAAGAAAAGGTCACATGTTCGCTAATAAACTAACAACCCGACTATCATCGAATAAATTTGTGTTAAATTAAATCTTTGATTCAAACGCAAATTTAAACACCACTTATACCTTTAATTTTGTAGCATTAGAAAGACCTTACAAAAATGTAATGTAAGGTTTTTCATAACGAATGTTTTACGGTAGTCTGACAGGATAACTAGAAAATTATTAAAAACACATGACAGAAGATTTTGCATCACAATAAATAAACTGCAAAATGTGTGATTGGCTTTTAAGTATAAAGGTTATTCAAAAATAATGTGTAATTACAAAATTATTGCTTGTTAAAAACCCAAAGAAGCAGATGTCAGAATCAAACGGAACTTGTTATAAAAACCACTAATGCTTTTTTTATCTGTGTTTCGTGAATTGCAATTGAAATGTCAGTTCATATAATTTCCGCAATATGACGAGGTTATTAATTTGGTTTCCTGGTCAGGCTATACAGAGATCGCGTCCCGTAAGGATAATATATACCCTGGTCCAGTCACGAGATTAAATTTGGTACCCACCTTAGGTCCAAAGTCAATCTGACATTCTACAATAATAAGGTTGAGTTTTCTAAAAGCTACAAATGACTTGACATTGACGACTTCAAGCATATTTTTCTTGAAATCGGTCCCAAATTAACACTGGTGACCGTCCATAATGACATTAATGACTCTCACAATTATTTTAACTCATAATTTGTAACTGATACTTTCTCGGGATTTTTATAAATCAAACCTAAATAACAATTTTATCCAAACAAAATTATTATAAACCAAAAAAATATGTGAATGAAAGCCCTCCCCCCGTAATAATATGGATTGGGCATTTATTAATCCTCCCTGCAAATAGAATATTTAATTTTATTCAATGGTATAGTCACGAAATTTAATTTGGTACCCACCTTAGGTCCAAAGTCAATCTGACATTCTACAACAATTAGGCGGACTTGCGCGGACCAGAGTTAGCCCTTAACCCAGAGTTAAGCGTCTACTTTTGTACGTGGTTTGCCGCCTAACCTCGGGTTAAGACGCTAACTCTGGTCCACGCAAGTGGGCGTTCGTTTGAGTTTCCTAAGGCCCACTTGCGTGGACCAGAGTTAGCGTCTTAACCCGAGGTTAGGCGGCAAACCACGTACAAAAGTAGACGCTTAACTCTGGGTTAAGGGCTAACTCTGGTCCGCGCAAGTCCGCATAAGAGTTACAAATGACTTGACATCTCTAATGACTGACGACTTCAAGCATATTTTTCTTGAAATGGGTCCCAAATTAACGCTCGTTTTAGACCATACCTTCTTCAAGTGAAATAATTATTTTTATTATGATAATATTGCAAAAAATGTCAGTATTGGTGACCGAACTAAACACGATACGATAACACGAGAAAAGCAATATTGTTTTCCCGCGTGCTTTGAATAGAAGCCCTGGGGTGTTATTTTCTCAAAAACAACGGATGGGCGGACGAACGAGCGAGCGAAATCGCAGCGGCGAGTTTAGGTAGTCCCGTCAGAGCGAACAAAACACATTTTAGCGCGTGCATTTTCAATTAAGCAGCCTTATACGTTTAATCCATCGGCAGACACCATGCTGCTAAATTGAAAATGCACGCGCTAAAATATGTTTAATTCGCACTGACGGAACTACTTAAACTCGCCGTTGGACATTCACTCGTCCGTCCGTCCGACCGTCGTTGTTCAGAGAATCACTACCCTGAGCATTGACCAACATGCTTGCCTCACTACCTTTAAAAAAACTATATTAAGTACAAAAAAAAACTAAGACTAGGTGTTACCATATGATAAAAGGTACACTGAACCATAAAAAATGTGGTGAAACAGGAAATTTGCATAACAAAGCTCAGAAAAACCGTACATAAAAACTACATCTATTAAAAACTCTAATGCTTAGTGTCGTCGAGCCAACGCGTACATTTTAATGTTTTAAAACAACCATTCGTCTTCTGAACACCCTTTGTGCTTTTGTAATGTGTAAAATATAAGGAAAGTCACCGTTCAAACGCGGGGCACATACGTACAATAAGTATAAGGCATTGGTTACATGTTACATGCTGATTCTGGCGTCAGTTCAGTCCATCATTCTGGTCAAACTTTGGCGGACGCCAGAATGATGAACGATTTGAACGATTACACGATCAGCCCCAAAATGGCATTAGACTGATAAAAGTACGACTAAGGCATCGGTTACACGCTAATTCTGGCGTCAGTTCAGTCCATCATTCCGGTCACTGCAGTTTACTTCGTAAGTTTAAGTACAGTTTTCATGTTTTTGACGAAATAGTGACGATAGAATAACTATAACACTGTTTATTTTGAGGTTTAATTGTAATATTTTTTATAGGGAATTAGGTTTAATATGTAATTTTATTTTGTACAAGGTTTGGGGTACATTCGTACGCGTACCAATACACAATTTTTTTGTTAGAATGGAATACATAATAGTATCGTTCAAAATTGGTTTTACGCGTAGGTACTACCTATAATTTGAGGATTTTCTATTTACATCGATCGGAAACCTTTTATTTAAGTAAGTAATCGTAATGTAAAACGTGATTTTTTCAAATATTGTATCGTAAAAAAATGGCTTCGCTTTAACATTTTGACATAATATTTTTTGATTTTTTTGTAAAAATTTAAAAATATTATATTTGTTACAATTATGTGCATTTATAAAGTATTATATTTTAAATAATTAATCATAGTTCGAAAAATAAAGTAAAAAGGTGACCAATTTTACCCCAAAAAAATTAACCAACCCTAACCAATACCAACATATCCTAAAAAATACATGGAAAAATGATCCTAAACTACAATTGAACAGGAAACTATACCTACAGAAAAATACCGAAACACGTGCAGCATGATTTTTTAAGCTGGTTTTTTGTTAGAGATGTACATAATTTAAAAATAGTGGTAGCGGCGTAGGTTCCGCAAAGCGTCGAAGCAAGGTTTTTTGTGGACAGTCATTGTTACTTCGCCGAGGGTATTTACTGCCTTTGTTATATTGTTATGACACTGCGCGTAGCTAATAATAAATCTAGCTCTTTGTATCGCGAACATTTTGTTTTGCTTTGGCTTCCAGTTTTTTAGTGTTTTTAATTTTATTTAGTTATCTTTGTGCTTTGAATGCGACATCAAAGCGGGTGAGTTTTGTGTTATTAACGCAAGAGTCAGTTTGTTTATTTTGTTTAAAGCTTTATTTTTTTGATTTTATTAGCGTATTAAAGATATCACTTTGTACCTACTGCACTACTAAGTGCTCGTACAAATTCATCCAGAGCCCTATTTCACAACCTTGACAATGACATGTGACAGGTGACAATTCGGTATACATTGCAAAGTTAACACACTGATTCATGACTGGGTTTCATGTAAGCTGCGCCACGTACACTAAAATGACACCTACCACCTGTCACTGTCGGGATAGTGAAAAAGGGGGCAGGTTGAATAATATAGATAGTTAATTGCCAATATCCATCTGGATTAAGAGGCCACCAAGAATGAAAAGGGATGGCTTTATGTACTTCCGCGCTAAGAAGGTGAGATGGAGATAGTTCGCGCGCGCCTTGATGGCAGGATCAAATTCAATTAATTGCTTTAAAACCACAACATTTATTGAAAAAATGGTTTACCAGGATTAAGAAGTAACAAATACTCAACTATTGAATCAAAAACCATCGTTAAAGTAAATAGGGTTTCAAAAATTCACCCAAAAATATGAAAAAAAAGGTGTCATGTTTGAAAAATAAAACTATCGAGAATTTTATTTCTAATCGTGTTTTCACGCTGTCCAGTCTCAAGGAAATATGATCAAGTTTAATATATTCAAAGAACAGATACATGAGCGTTACAGATCGTGGAACATTACCGATTTTAGTCATAAGTGGCCTCTTAAAGTACCTTGCAAGGGTACAGTGGCTGCAGAGATACGAGGCTGCAGAGGCCTACAAACCACAAGTAAACAAACTTTCAAAATCCACTCTCTCTCTCTTTTTTTTTGTATAACGTAGCCATAAAAGGCAAACGAGCAGACTGGCCACCTGCCCTCAATTTCACCATCTTGATAATGACACGTCAAGTGACAATTTGGTATACATTACAAAGTTAACACGCTGATACATCACTGGGTTTCGTATAAGGTGCGCCATGTACACTGAAATGTCACCTGTCACCTGTCATTGACGGTGAAATAGGCGGCTGATGGTAAGCAGTCACCGTTGCCCATAAAGAATAGTAATACCAGGACCAAAGCGAAGTAGTTGCCTTTCAATTAATTACTCTTTTAAAGCTGCGTTTAAAGGAGGACATTATGTCATAGTGCGAAACACCGTGGTTAATACAGATTAAATTACAGTAAGGTATTGTAAAGACGGTAAAAGTTGCATGACATTGTAAGATTTGACAAATAAGGCATTTTTGGCTTAATCTAGTCCCTATTTAATGTTAAGTTCAATCCATATTTACATACATACATACATAAGCTCACACCTTTATTCCCAGAGTGGGGTAGGCAGAGCTACAGAATTACTAACACCTCTAAAAATGTGTAAATAATTTTGTAACCACTATTTGCAAAGTTTTTAAATTTTAAATAAAAACCTAAAGGCTTGTTTCGATGTTATTGGAAACTAATTCCATCAGGCCGTTTAGGTTGCAGAGTGTCCTCACAAATAGACATATATTCATACATACATACGCTCGTAAAACATAACTCTTCTTCGGGCAGTCGGGTAAAAAATTGAAGCAAAATACAGCATTGATTTAAAGGAATACGACGTATTAACTCAAAATAACTCAATAACCTCAGGCAGTTGATGTCAGCTTCATAAATGAAGCCTCAATTTGCAATCGCCATTTTGGATTCCGTCAGCGTCATCCTCTGTACAAAAGCGGAAATCCTAATTAGTTGGGAAATTTAATTCATTCATCTTTCCGGTGTCGCTTCCTCCGAGTTACGGGAGGAAACGTGTGTCGATTCTTGAAACATAAATTGAAATGTTTGATACAAAGTTACAAACGTGATCCAGTGAGTTTTAGGGACTAGAATCTATTTTTTATTTTGCATGGCACCTTATATCGATGAGGAGGACTATAACACAAAAAACAAACAGGAAGACAGTGGTCCTTTTTGCACAGACTCGAAAGGTCAAACAATAAAATTATTACGAACACGTACGCTGCGTGCTACTTTGTTGTCGTATCCTCTGCTCTAAAAATATAGATTTTAAAACAATGTACGTATTTTAATTTTAATTTTAATTTTATGTTTTAATTTTAATTTAATTTAATTTAAGTTATTTTATTTTGATTCTCAATTCGTGTCATAAAATTTTGATTTTATGTGTTGGCACGTCTAGTTTCAAATGTTGACATAACCATTGTTCTAAATTTAATAGATTTTTTTTTTTCTCGAATTTTAAGTTTAATAATTATTTGTAAATTTAATGTACTTAATTTTTAATTCTGTGTATTTTTTGTGTATATGTGTAAATTTAATGGGATTTTATGCCTAAATAAATAACTATAATTATTATTATTATTATATATATAAGGTGCTAACAAATTAGTCACGGATATTTTAAGAGATAACACATTAAATTAAAACAACTAACTTTTAACTGTAATTCAGGAACCTTTGTATATCATTTTATTGTTTTAATTTACCGAACAAAAAATATAAATTATGATTACTCTTTAAAATAATCACCCCTATTATGTACCTGTCAAGATGTTTAACACTGTTTGTCAAAAGTTGTTTTTCGTAAATGTCATTGTGATTCGGAGGGTAAACTGTAGGTTACTAAATACTAGCGTCTGAATGATAGTTGAAAGAGGTTCTAGAATGTCTAAAGAGGCCTCATTTAATTATCTTATTGACAGGGTGTTTTAAACGTAGCAAATTTGTTTCCTAGTTTTCTCCAAAAAAACATAAGAAAACCTATGATGTTTTATACTTAAATATACTCCGAGAACCGAGTACTATCAGCTGTAAAAATATCCGTGACTAATTTGTTAGCACCTTATATATTAAAAGGATAAAAACTTTGAAAGGGTTAGGGCGTCGCTCGTGGTCTTAAGGTACCGAGTTCGCCCCCGCGGTCACCAGACTTGTCTAACTTTTGTACCTACATTACCCGATGCTCTTACGGTGAAGAAAAAACATCGTGACGAAACCTGCACATTCGAACAGCTAACTATATAAGGGGTAATTGCATAAAATATCCCTTTATAAATTCGATGTGTAACCGAAATGGCTCATCTCTAAGATAAGATAAGAAGGAATAAGAAAACCTCTTCTGTCCGGTCCAAAATGTAGATTTATCTTTACAATGTGTTATTTAGTTTATGTCATGAGTCATTAAGGTTTTGTTAATGATGCGTAAAAATTGCTACCACGCAGTACATCTTTGGCTATCGTGGCTAAAAATTAAGAAACATTAAATAAAACTTCAAAATTGTCTAATTAGTACTACTTAAAGGGAAAAAAAAATATAGCTACTTTCTCCAAATTCCTTAATTTTGGTTTTTCACACCTATTTGAATTAAAAAGTTCTGATTGATGTTAATAAACACAATCAATACAATTTGACCTAACATCAAAACTTATTATAATTCAATGCTTGTCTACATTAATAGTTATTCCATACTGTGTTAACTTTTTGAAAACAAATCTAGATGTTGCACCAAGATATCACAGGATACACATTTTTGTAGTTAGTCGAGCCCAAGTACGGTTTCTAAATACTACTAGAAAAAGTTACAAGTACGAGTATACATCCATACTAATATTATAAATGCGAAAGTGTGTCTGTCTGTTACCTCTTTACGCTTAAACCGCTGAACCCATTTAGATGAAATTTGGTATAGAGATAATTTGAGTCCCGGAGAAGGACATAAAATAGTTTTGATCCCGAAAATCATCCCCAAATTGGTGAAATAGGGGATGAATATTTGTATGGAGCTGCGATATAAACGAGTTCCACGCGGACGGAGTCACGGGCAGAAGCTAGTAAACAATACCAGACTAGAGAAGTTCTGGCTTGACACTTCTATTTAAACTTTTTTTTTCCTGCTTATTTTGTATATTTATTTATTATATTGAATACATACACGGTGGGAACGAGTAACCCGCCAAATTTTAACCATCTATTCTAGAGCCTATTTGGAGTGTATAAAGTGGTAACATGAAGTCCAATAAAGCATAATTTCCGAGATTTTTTTTGTTATTTAAAAAACAATTCCATAGTTAATTTATTTTGAACTTTGTCACCTTTACCTAAAGCCTTATTTAGTAAGAAATTGATTAAACTAATTGATGTCGTACGTTGATGATATTGCTACTTACAACATGAATTTTTCTTAGTAAATAATGCTTTAGATTAAGGTAACAGAGTTCAAATTAAATTAACTATGGAATTGTTTTTTAAATAATAAAAATCTCGGAAATTATGCGTTATTGGAATTCATGTTACCACATTATATACTCCAAATAGGCTCTAGAATCGATGGTTAAAATTTGACGGTTTACTCGTTCCCACCGTGTATATGTATGTATATGTAATATAAGGTTATGTTTATGTATTTTATCTATTGCTATTTATAGAAATTACTTTTAGCGTTGTACTTATTTGGCTATTCGTTGTAAATTAATTATTTCTCAATCACTTAAAGGTTAACTGGAAGAGATACCTTAAAGGGATAAGTTCGCCTTTGTACATCCCTGTTATATTTTTGTCTATTTTATAATTGTTATTGTCACTCGTTTGTACAATACAGTGTATACATACATACATACAATATTACCATTTACCAAACAATAATTAATGAATCGCGTAGTTGTTCCCACAAACAAAACAGTCAAGTTGATGCAATAACATTGTTATTGGCTTACTAAGTCCAACAAGCGGGCAGGAGTGGCCGCGCAAGTGAGACAAGTTTCAACAAGTTCCGACTCGGGGGTATCCGGATAATCGAACTGTGATGTATAGCAGTAGGGGAGGGTTTTTATTTTATACGTTTAGACACAAAAACGGGTGGGAAAATATATGAAATGAGGGATGAGATACTTACTATCTTTGTGATTTAAAATAATTTTCATAAATCCGAATGATCTGACGTCTGGTACTGCATTGATGCCTTTTTCGAGTGCTAGACATTTCGTAGTAGTAACTGGTTCGCAGACCCTCAAAAATAATAATAATTATCTAACAAAATAATACCTATGTACAATGTGCACGATAGTAATAAAATATAATAAGTCCCTAATACATATTATTAATTTATGAAAAAGAATGGACATGTAAAAAAATTATATTTTACCAATAAACGATTGAATTGAATGTAATATTTTGATAGAAGCCTTTATTTTTTTATATTGCTTGTTAATCAAACCTAACCTCACCTACGCATAGTAATATATTATACATTTTATCTAAATTAGCTCCAACATAACATACCAATCGGAAAAATTAAAAAAATCGGAATAATGGATGTTCGGAAAAGTTTTATATTTTTTGATTTTCCCCCAAAGAATCGTTTTTAAGTTAAGTTTTATTGTTGACGTCTTCAATATTCGAAATCCAAAATATTTATTCAGTAAATTGGCTACAGGTTGTGTAGTACTGTTAGGCGATGGGCTTGCAACCTGCCACTGATACACTGGTAAACATCGTGGCCTGATTGTGCAAAATGTGGTTACAGAGTTGTCAACAGGTTTTTGGAGTGGTTGGTAATTCTGTAGCTCTGCCTACCCCACCCTGGGAATAAAGGCTTGAGCTAGTGTGTGTGTTTAAATTGCCTACATGAGAGCTCTTTTATGCGTCAATATTACTGACTCAGTAATATGGGGTGGATTTAGTAGCGTTTCGGACAAGACCGTCATTGAGGTGAAAAAGCACCGCAAGGAACTCCAACGGATGCAAGTACTTTTTCTGTTTGCCTTAATCAGAATTTGCAAACATTGCTGCTTTGCGATTCAACGGTAAAAACTTAAGTAAATAAATAAATAAATATCAGGGACAATGTCACACCAATTGACGTTGTCCCAAACTAAGCTCAAGGCTTGTACTATGGGTACTAAACAACGATATAAATACTTATATAGAGAAATATATACTTAAATATATAGAAAACATCCATGACTCAGGAACAAATATTCGCGCTCATCATACTAATATCTGCCCTTACCGGGATTCGAACCCAGGACCGCTAGCGTCGTAGGCAGGGTCACTACCAACTAGGCCAGCGCGTTGTCAATAATGACTAAGTAATATTATCATTACGTGAGCATTTAAAGTACTTTGATAATCCCACTCACGTACTCCGCTCAGACATCAGATTAAACTCGGTCAGTAAAATTAAGGAATCCTTGAAATTAAACATTTAGGCCACTAATTTACTTTTCACGAACTTTACGCGCCAAAACTTTAAAAGCTATGGATATAGAGAATAAAATATTACTAAACCGCTTTTAAATTAACCTTTAACTTTTAGAACTGCTTAAACGTTAACTTGATTAGTTTTGCTTTTGGTAAAATCAGTCGTTATATAAATATTGCTAGCATAAAATTAAGGTTATGAAATTATCGTGACTCGAAATTGAAATCACTTAGGTAAGTTAGGCAGTTAATAAAACCTGGTAAGAGCATGTCTGATCATGCGCAGTGTAGGGTTCCGAAGCCGTTAGTATATAGAACTAATTCTTTATTTAAAGTTATTTGGTGCTATCTTAGATGATTTTAGTAGGTATAAACTCTTTAGTCGCCTGTATCTTAGGAACCAATTAAGTTTACTTAGTCGTGATTTCCTTAAAAAATCTTAATTATGTGCTATCTTTTAAAATATTTTCTGATTTATAGTATTTGTAGTTTTGGTTGCAAGGGTGGGGGTACAAACCGGTCCCTTAATCGAAAAATGGTTTTCACAAACCCATTAAAAATATATTTGAAACACCTATCCAATGACACCTCTCACTATGGGGTAGACAAATCAAAAGTACATCTTCACGTTACGTGTAGGGGAGGTAACATTTTTTTCCACTTTGTCAGCTTTACTATTATGTATATTTATGCTTAATAAACAACAGCTTTCTATAACTAAGAGAGTTTGAACTAAGCTGCGGATGGAAGGACGGACGGACGTACGAAACCCTAAAAACTCAGGGCCTCATTCTACTGGGTAAAACTATACTACCTTTGCAATGTTATCGTACGTGTCATGTAACATAACAAACATCTTAGACTCAAAACAAGTACTCGCACTCATCACACAAATACCGGGAATCGAACCTAGGACTGCTAGCTTCGTGCGCAGGGTCGCTACCAACTAGGTTTAACGCGTCGTCTTGTGATACAATACGTGACAGAATTCTAGTATTTTTCTCATAATGAGCCATTGCCTTTATAATCTGCTGCAACGCACACATTCTTTTAACAACTTGTGTCTAATTTTCTTGTCATAGTGTTTTTTTTTTATTACCCGATTGTGCGACGCAAAGGAGATTAATGTGTTGATCATGTATGTATGTTTGTTCGTTTATTACGCTCTTGAAACTAAATGCGTTGGCCGATGGGATTCTTTTGTTCTTTGGTCACTAAAGACATGACAGTAATCGAAATTCAATATGGCGGCAACTAGACGCCATATTGTTAAAAAGAAAATAAATGAAATCGACGAACTATGACAAGTGAGGTATCATTGAATAGATTTAAAAAAAAATAGGTTTCTTTTGTAATATTTATATTAAATGATAACGATTTAAAGGTGTTGACATTTATATTAGGGTATGAATGTAGATACATAAGATTACACAGATTTTTAAACGCAGCCGGCTTTTCTATTTTCTCAATTTATTATATCAATTGTACATGTAGTCTTCAGTACGCAAATAAACGTTTAATCTATCTATCTACAAAGTGACCATGAACAATATTGCTAGCAACGTGAACGTATCTTCTCTATACTCATTTTGTTTAGGTACTTAAAAAAATGTAAACAATCCTTTCCACGTGACATTGTGTAACAGCCAATCATAACGTTCTTTGACGTATCAGTGTTCTGTTTCTATTGGCTAACGAACTATATAACGTGATAGTTTTGTTTACATTTTTTAAGTACCTAAACAAACGGAGTATAGAGCCCCCTGTCCCCTTGATTGCAAGAAAATACCAGTTGCTACGAGTCCAAAGGCGGCCACGTTAGAAGAGCATGGAGAATAACCGCGTCTCACTCATGCGGCGCGGCGTGAGCGCAGATTAAAGTATGCATTGTTAACGGGTTACCTCGCGAAGATAACGCGGCCGCTTGGAGGCTAGGGTTGTCACTTTGTGATATAAACATCTATGTAACAAGGTCATTATTAGTCATTACATTATCAACCAGTACCTGTATGGTGTGTCGATCAATCTGGATTATAGCTTTGAAAAAGACAGCCTTGTGACTTTTCTCTTCTTAAATTACAACTTATGATATAAATAAAACACCCGAAATATATGCTTTCCGCACAAAGTCATTAGCTTTCCAGGCAAGATCACTACCAACTGGACTAGCCGCTTCAATCACGATTGGTAAACTCAGGCTGCATCCCACTTGGTAAAACCTTATTCCTTTTGATATGATATTATATTGTCAACGTTACTTGCTCATATTTACTTGACAGTAATGGCGGCGGAGTTAAAACTACGATAGTATGTCTAAAGCAATAACGTTTTACCGAGTAGAAGAGAGCCATAATAACAGTGTACAGCAAATTAGGACGCCACTCTGCTTTCAACCTGAAAATATAATTTAAAATAAAAACAAACATATCAACTGCCATGAAAATACCCGCCAACAAATCCGTGTAGTCAAAATGGAAATACATTTTCAGCGAAAATACAAAATATTTTAAAACGTGTTTTAAATCCGTGCAACCCTAGAGGCAGAATCACGGTCATCCGTCGAGTCGGACTGTATGAATTATTCAGGAAGTAAGACTCGCCGATTCTATTTATTTTTAACTGTACGCTACAGGCGTAGCGTGCTGCGAGCTACGCCGTAGACGTTCGTAGCTGCTACGAGCTTAACGGATTATGTGACAGGAATTTGATACGAAGTCCATTTTGTTAGGAAATCAGAAACTGGATATTTTGTTTATACTGTTTATTCAAATACATATTTTATTATAATATACGTAGTTTCAGAGCCTTTATAAGACAATGCGTTGAACCTATTATTCGGTAGTGACTTGCCGACGAAGCTATCGGTTCTGGGTTCGATTCTCAATATGGACAAAATATAAGTGTGATGAGCGTGAGTATTTTATGTGTGTATGTAAACTTTTTATTGGAGTAACAGAAAATAACAAACTAAAAAAAAATTGTCGAAAGTCGTCGTCAAAGATATTTTAAGATTTTTTCATTGAAATATTCCATTGAAATAAGGTCCAAAAATGTAAAGATATCTTTGGCGTCGACTGTACAGTGGCGAACTTATCCCTTTAAAGGATCTCTTCCAGTTAAACTTAGTAGTATTTGCTAAATACGTACAATACACAGAACAACACAAACTTAAATATAAATCAATAAAATTTGACAGTTATGATTCGCAAACACACGCTAGTTTCACTCACTCCAAGCACCTCGCCGATTTTTGTCTCACGGATTGACCCTTGCAGTTAAATATATCTAGGTCCAGCTCTTGCCAGGTTGTTCAAGCTCTTTCCTGCACGTATTAGGAAACTATTGGCCCTATACCTGGACGATGCGGACTTAAAGACAGCGGAGGATAATATAAGTATGTTTCACGTTGATTTATAGTATCCATTGCAAACAAGCCTAGAGCTTAGTTTGGGACTAGTTCAATTTATTTGAGATTGATTCCAATTTGGTTTAGCCCATGTTGTTTCGTTGAGGTGTCACACCCGAATGGGCAAGTTCGTTATCGCGTTGCACCTCCCTAAATGACGCAAAGAGGTTTACTTTTGGGTATTCCGGCTGACGAGTCTCGCGTAACCATCCCGAATTGAATACTGCTAAGTTTTTTTTTTTTAAATCAACAAAATGTAGGATTGACATAAGCTTTGATAGCTCTTATTTACCTAACAGTGATGGCGGCCTATTTAAAAACAATACATAGAAGTAAGAAAACATAAAGGGAATATAAAAACGGCTAATAGAATAGTACTCATCGCACCTGTTACACATGCCCTTTGTTAAAAAGAGTCATCTATACAGGGTGTAATCTAAGTCATGAATCAGATGATCACCTCTGTGTTCCACCCACGAATATGAACAACTTTCACTAAGACCAAGACTGAAATCACGAAAAAAAAACAGCTGTTTCATAGAAAAGTTCAATACGTACTCGACCAAAATGTATGAAGCAGCTGATTTTTTTTCGTTATTTCGGAGTTGGTCCCATGGTAAAGGTTGTTCATGCTCTTTGGTAGAACACAGGCGTGATCATTTGATTCACGACTTAGATTTCACCCTGTGTATAACCACTTTCGATTGATTTTCAAAATAGAGAAATGTGGAATAAAAGAAGATTGTATTGACTAAGATTGAAAAGGGCATGCTTCGATGGTTCGATCATTTGGAAAGGATGGATGAAAGAAGATTGACGAAAGAGATATACAGATCGAAAGTGAGTGGACGGGTCGGAAGGGGCCGCCCTAGGCGTACTTTTTTGAGTCAAATCGGTGAAATACTGGAAAAGGGCCGAATCTTAAGTACCTGAAGTGTAGATATGTAGTGTTAGTGTCAAGTGTGGATATTAATATAGATACACCTTGAAAATCAATATTAAAAGAAAATAAACCGACGAAACGACCCGATTAACCGACGTGCGTGCATGACTCGATGTATGAATGTGGAAGAAGCGAAAGAAATTTGTCAAGATCGTAGCAAGTGGAAAGAAGTGGTCTCTGCCTACCCCTCTGGGAAACAGGCGTGATTTAATGTATGTATGTATGTACCACTTTTTAGTTGTTTTAATCAGTGACTTTGCATTAGTGTGCGTAAGTTTGCAGTCAGTGATGAGCGGTTTTTCAATAACATTGGCTGCAAGTTGTGTTGTACACATAAGAAAAAGGTGGTACGCTTGAAATTTGACTACACAGGATCTAGGTTTTCCTTCATCTATGATACCATAACGTCATGTCAAATACCATTTGGATTTTACCACCTAGAATAGAGTCGCTGGAATCGTAACAAAGATCCAATGCAAATCGTTTCTTATGATTAATCGAAAGGAATAAAATAATTTATGATATGTTTAAAAAAAAGCTTGGCAGGTTTTCCGTTTTGTATATTATATTAAGAGACAGTTATGTCATATAGCTTCTGCCCGCGACTCCGTCCGCGTGGAACTCGTTTATATCGTAGCTCCATACAAATTTTCACCCTCTATTTCACCCCCTTAGGGGATGAATTTCGGGAAAAAAACTATTATTTGTCCCTTCTTAGGATTCAAACTATCTTTGCACCAAATTTCATCTAAATCGGTTTAGCAGATTAAACATAGTATATAGTATAGTGTGGATAGTCCTATCGGTGTTTGAAATAAACTTATAAAACGTATTAAGTAAACGGAAATTGATTTTCAGTTACATCGTTTTTAAACCAGGTCACGTCCGTGTATCAATAGCTTGTAACTACCAACTTTATTACGATACAACTATTTGTGATATCGTTTTACTATCTCAAAGGAAATAATAATAACTATTCTAACCACGTTTAGTATACGTAGGAAGTGAAATGACTGAGGTATATTTTTTCCTGCCTCCAATTATTTTTGACTTGTTTTGTGATGTTAAAAAAAACTTTAACAATTATTAAAGGTCGGATAACGTAAAAAATATACTCGTAATAGATAATATAGTCCACAATTATTAAGTATTATGACCAATTCTCATCCTTTTTTTTTCAAACCGGCATTTAATAGTCATATAGTCATATAGTCATATTCATTTATTGCTTTATGTTGTACAATGAGATCTTAAAAATACAGTAGGTAGCTTCAACATAAACCCTGCAAGGGCACTGCAGCACGACACAATAATATACTTACATGTCTATTTAGTAAATAACCTTATGAACTACGTTTTTATACCTATTTTTTGTCAAATATAGTTTTAAGTTAAAACAACACCATTTGAAGTCGGTGCCAAACAAATGTTTCGTTCCTATTCACAAGTTGTTAAGTCTTGTTAAGTCTTAGGTATCGATTATTAAGTATAAATAAACGTTGTAAGTACATTTTGTTTTGTCTAATACCTACTTCTTTGTTTGGCACCGACTTCAAATTGTGTTGTTTTAACTTAAAACTATATTTGACAAAAAATAGGTATAAAAACGTAGTTCATAAGGTTATTTGTACATATAAGTAATTGTTGAGTTTAAAGTATTTACCTAGCAATAGTTTTATTTTATTTTAGGTAGGTACGTGTAAGAATTCTGTAAATATTTAATGCTCCAACTTCAATCAAACAGATCAGTAGGTACACATTATAATAATATTTTATTTTAATTAATAGGTAATTAGGTTAAAACAATAAGCGTCACATTGTAATTTTGTAAATAAATCATTATAATTTGTAAATACATATAACTAGATTGGTAAGTAAAATAATGTTGTAAGTATATAGGTTAATTTTGAATAGGTATTATTAAGAATAGGTAGGTAGGAAGTTTAATAAGTAAAGTGTTTGATGTAAATAATTAAAAAAAGTTGCGCCGTTTTGGCCTTTGAATTAAATAATTAGTAATTCAGTTTATTTTTCGTTTTTTAGTGGTTTTAGTTAGGGAGTTTTAGTTTAATGTTTTTTTTGAAGTCGGTTTAATTTTTTTTTTAAATGTTTGTTTATTTTTCTATTTTCAGTGTAAATAATCGTAGGTACGTAGTAAGTTGAACTACTTCATATAACTTGAGCTATAATCCATTAAGTAAACCATGGGTAGACCTACAAAAGGTGCAACTCGCATGAGGCAAATTAGGATTTTTTCTTTATATAACTACAACATGTTTAAAAATCGTGGAAATCGGTCTTGATTTAGGGGGTGAGAAACGTTATCGCCCGGAGCTAAATTTGCATGATTTTTTTTTTCAGCCACTCGATTTTAGCGGCGCTTCACAAATCTCTTAAGACTCTTAATACCTAAAATATCAAAAAATACTGACTTTAAACAGTGATCCTAGTGGGAGTTATTTAAGTCAGTTGCGATAGCCAGATAGTTGCAATTACGAGACTCCATCTTACCTACAATATTTAACCCTTAATAACATAAATAAAAAAAAAAAAAAAATAAATGTTTTTTAAAACATTCATTTTATTTTATATACTTTTCATTGATCATAATAAACTGTTATGTAGTCCCACTTCTTAGTTGATATGAAACTTTGAGACATTTCAAGCACGCCGCAAGCAAGACCGCGGGAAAATCATAGTCATATTTAAACAATTAAATGTTCTTCGTTATAATCGCTCAACTATCTTAACCGAGATATTTGATCGCCACCCTTGAAAGAGGTACCGTTGAGGAGTTCCGGTGGCCATCTGTGGTCTTCATCATGAGTTCCACTTCACCAAATGATACTTTCTGAATGCAAATGCTAGGCTTGTTACTAAAAATACTAAAATCGCTATATGTGTGCCTACAATATTTGAGGAGTTCCCTCAATTCCTCACTGATCCCCTCATCAGATTCAGATTTGGTGACAATGGGACCACCTCGGAAGCATACACTATCAAACCAAAAAAGATTTTTTAAAATCGGTCCACAATTGACGGAGTAATCGGTGAACATACATAAAAAAAAAATACATACAGTGGAACGTATAACCTCCTCCTTTTTTGAAGTCGGTTAAAAATACAGTAGGTAGCTTCAACATAAACCCTACAAGGGCACTGCAGCACGACACAATAATATACTTACATGTCTATTTAGTAAATCACATTTATATTAAAATATAACAGAAGAAGTTTAATAATATAACGCTAACAGAATAACGTTCATGATTTGTACATTATGAAAAAAAAAAGGTAATGACATTCATTCGAAAATTTCCAACAAGTACTTTGACGTCAGTGCGTCTATTCTGAGGGTAATTTAGGGCGGATTCGACCAAATGAGAATAAGATCTTATGCCTAGATTAAACATCGAATTTGTATAGACTAATCTCAGAGTAAGTCTTATTTTAGTTTGGTAAAATCGACACTCAGCCAACATCTTTAGACGGTACTTAGGAATAAAAGGCATGACAGACAGAACATAAACGTAACACATTTAAAACAAAAATGAAACCCTTAAAACTAAATATAATTACGAAAACCATTCAACGGTCTTTTAAAATTCACCATTCGCCCCAAAACGACGTATGCTCTTGCGTTTGCTCACTACATACGCTCTTTTGAAAAATTCACAGCGAAGGCTAGAGAGAGCAGCAAATGTCCTGGAAAGATAAAAAGTAAAAAGAAAGTGTCTGTCCCTAAATCATCCTGTATCAAGCGCCGGGTTGCCTTCGGAGACCCGAGGCGGACAAACTGCTCCCGGTGCTCGGGTTTTTTTACCCCACTATAAAGGGTGATCGCACATGAGCCTTTGCATAAAATTAAGCACATCAAAATAATAATGCTTAATTAATAACTAGACCCCGTTATCTAACGCTCAATTTGGAGGCATGCTAAAATAGTGATGGTGCTTCATATTTACTAATAAAATATATATTTTATTTGTCAAAATAAAATTCTCCTTTTGTGAAATAAGAAATTCCAATTCATAACAAATACTGCATGGAACATTAAAAAAGCTACAGTTTTTTCAGTTACATCTGTTAAGGTTGATAATTATTTTCATTTTTTAAATGGTTTTTTTTTTTTTTTTTTCGACTGAATCATATCCTTTATTATAAAAAACATACAAGGAAATTAAAAAATAAATAAAACTGATAACTAAAACATATCAAAACCCTGCAAATCTCCCGCTCGGGGCAGCGTCCCTAAAATGCTTGCAGCATTACCCCGCTGCACGGCCAGGCTAAGTTTTTTAAGAACCATTTTAAAAATGAAAATATAAATTTTACCAGGCAACGAAGTTTGACTTCGTTTCATTTGGAATAAATATTGTTAATTATTATTGAACATACAATCATATAATTTTTTTCTTTAATTTCATAATAATTAAAAAAAACACTATTTCAGAGTGAGTAAATCCACTTAATTTTTTATCGATTCAGATTATAGAAATTGCCCCATCACTTGTCCATTATAAAGATAAGATGGTAAAGGAAATGTTATGGTTGCTATCAAAAGATTCTATTACGTAAATAGCTATAAACTAAAAAATAAACTCTTCATTAATCAAAACAACGTTAATACAATGCCTGGAATATGGATATGCAAGATAAAAATGTTACCATCCGCAAAAGATATGTTGCAACTATACCGACACGTAATTCGTTTGAAGCTCTATCTAGCTTATCGCTAAATGAAGATGAAATGGATCAGGCCTCACTCTCACCCACCCGTGGATTGAATAGGAGTTGTCCTGAAATATCGAACAATTATGTTAAAATTGAGGAACAAGAAAAACACATTTTAGAATTGCGTGAAAAACTAAAAATAGCAGAAAATGAAATCGAAAACTTACTATCGGAGAACTTTTCACTTCAAAACAAAATCAAGAGCTGCGAATACAAAATTGACCAGTTAAAAAATATAAGTAAATCCATTACAAAACAAGATACAAGCACAAGAAAAGGTAATAAAGGGAAGAAGCATAATCAACAAAGATCAAACCAGAGTATTATCGATTTAAACCCTCAACAAATAAACGACAAAAGCCTATCTCCTGAAAAGCAATATGAACGCAGTCCTGTTATGTCTCCGACTGTTAGTCCGAAATACAAGAGTACACCTACAGCGCCAAACTGCAGTCGTAAGCCTCACATATACATTTATGGCGACGAGCATATCCGAGGACTCTCTACACATCTGATTCAATCCAGAGCAGGAAAACGTAATGATGTATATGGGGTGTCAGCAACGATCAAACCCCAGGCATCCAGCTCGCAAATATTGAGCAGTTTGGATTATATGTCGCACAACATGGAACGGGACGACGTTATTATTCTATGCGTTGGTGGTAACGACAGAGATCCGTATGTATTATTGTCAAACTTGTATTACGTGCTAACAAAATTCACAAAAAACTCCGTCATTATACTAAATTGTGTAAATTTGCAGAAACATAGTCGCCCAAATAATAGTAATATATTACGCCATGAGTTACAAATGTTTGTCGACATACACGAAAACTGTAAAATAATTGATATTCATAGTGATAGTAATGTCAGAAATGCCAATTCTTCGTCATTTCTTAATTGGATAAGTCTTAAACTTAACATGGAAATTGATTCTTTGAAGTTAAGATATGAATCTTTGAATGATGAAATAAAAATAAGACACTTCCAAAATCCGATCGCAGGAAATTACAGTAACAATCTTTTTCGTCCCTAAAGAAACACCTCTTAAAGATTTGGCAGATGAAAACCCTTGCTTAATTGGAACACTATCTGAAAACTTGATAATATTTAACCAAAACATTGCAGGGTTATGCAGTAAATTAGACCTCTTAGAATTAACGTTCAAAGAATTTAGTGATAATGGAATGGAAATAGATATAGTATGTTTGAGCGAGATTTTCATTAGACAAGGCTCAGAAAGAAATATTAAACTAAGTAATTTTAAGTTAGCATCATCCTTTTGTCGTGAAAAGGGTAGAGGTGGAACATGCATTTTAGTCAAGAAATATTTAGAATTTAAACTTTTACCTTTTGTTTCAAAATTGGCTACTAAATATTATTTTGAATGCAGTGGCGTAGAAATAATTGGCATTGGTTGCATTATTGTCAATATTTATAGAGTTCCAGAACAATCAAATTCTCATGTTGGTATTTTTTTGAATAAACTTGATAAATTGTTATGCTATTTAATATCTAGATATAAAAATAAAAAAATTGTCATCTGTGGTGACTGGAACATTGACTTACTGAAAAGTAATTCGTCATCAAAAAGCCTGTCTGATATTTTGAAAAGTTATAACCTCGAGGCACACATATTAGTACCCACTAGACATACTTCCTGCATTGATCAAATCGCCAGCAATGTAAAATCCGCAAAGGCCGAAGTCCACCTTCTTGGGCTCTCCGACCACGAAACCGCGCAAACTCTATCGTTTAAAGTAAAAAGGGAAAAGGCTCTAGTCACCTGGTTCGAGAAGAGACGTGACTACAGCGCTGAAAATATCAGTAAGTTCTACGAGTGTATTACTGCGGTCTCATTTTCAAACGTTGCAGGGTCTAATCATTTTTCGGATGCGTTTGATTATTTTTATGATCACGTCTGCCTTTTTTATAACTTGTGTTTTCCGATAATTAAGGTTGTAGACGCCACCAGCTTTTTCCTTCGAATCAGTCCTTCAATAAATAATCACTTTAAGCTAGCAGAAAGCGTCTTCATGCGGTGCACTGGTTCAGTTACCTTAAAACATGATTTCGCCCTCGTGAAAAGTCAAAAATAGCGAACAGGTACTCACCAGCGAGTAATGCCAGCTCTCCTGAAGATCCTTGCTGTATTTCACACCACACCCGGCCGGATAATTAACGAAAAAAAGACGGACACGAGATTTGATGATGTCCGTCGCGCGGTGGATTTATCTTGACTAGAGGGCGCTCGCGACGCTTCATAGGCAAGACCCTCGATTACCAACATTACGAACAGTTAAATACCTGATCATATTGAGACAATCAACGAGCGCGCAAAAATACAAATAAAGAATTTAATATGAAGCTTTCTGCTAGTTGTGGCGTAACCATTTCCCCCGGCCTTGAAGGGATGGTCTTTCCAATAAACAGAATTGAAAATAAATTGTGTTATCAATAAGTGACTCTATCGTATAATAAAACTAAGAGCCTTAAGTATCCTATAACTAAACTTAATTAATGAAATAACTGCATATGAACACTAGTTATTGCATAGGAAGAGGACATAACTTAACTAGGGGCCTCTTCAACAGGCCAATTTTAGTTTTTACCAAGGCTACCCGGGCAACACCATCCTTCCCAGTAAAAAGCCTGACAATAAGACCTAAAGGCCACTGTAAAGGCATAATGTTGTCCTGCATAATGACTACGATTGTTCCTTCCTTGACAGGCTGAGTAGGAGTATTCCATTTTTGTCGAACTTGTAACGTGTGCAAATACTCATCACGCCACCTCTTCCAAAAAGATTGTGTTAATTTATCTAAAAGTTGAAATCTTTGCAAAAGATGATCGGATATATCGGCTACAGGCGGCGCCGGAAGGAAGGCAAGTGGGGTTGTGTTTAAAAAATGGGCGGGCGTTAGAGCAGAAGGCTCTGTAGGATCAGCTGAGCACTGACAACGGACGCGAATTCAATAACGCTTCTATCTGCGTTAGAACTGTAGATAGTTCCTCATACGACAATATTTGTTTACCGATGGTACGGAAAAGATGCGTTTTTACACATTTTACGTTGCTTTCCCAGCATCCACCAAAGTGAGGGGCACTCGGTGGGATAAGCCTCCATGTTATATTGTTATCTGCCAATTCGTTTTCCCATACCTCTCGATATTTATTTGAGAGGAAATCGTATATTTCCTTCAAGTAATTTCTGGCGCCAATAAAATTTGTGCCGTTATCGGAATACATAAATTTGACTGGTCCACGTCTTGACAGAAATCTTTTAAAGGCAGATAAAAAACTGCTTGTGCTTAAGTCCGAAGCAATTTCGACATGAATCGCACGTGTAGTAAGACATGTGAAGAGACACAAATACGCCTTCTGACTCCTCACACCTCTTCGCCGTATAGGAGTGTAATATAATGGACCGGCGTAGTCGCAACCGGTATGGATGAAAGCTTTCTCCACTTGATTTACCCTTAACGCAGGTAAGTCTGCCATCATTGGGTGCGTGGCGTGAGGTTTTGTCCGAAAACAGAAATTACACTGGTGAATCCTTTGACGTATGATCCGTCGAGCCGAAATAATCCAGTAACGGTGTCGCAATATTGACATTAAAGTCTCTGGACCAGTGTGAAAGTTGCGTTGATGGTAATAATCAACGAGTAAATTAATAATATGATCGCTACGAGGTAATAGCATTGGATGTTTGTAATCGTAAGTTTCGTTCGAATTAGTCAAACGCCCCCCAACACGTATCAGCCCGTTATGCAAAAACGGTTTGAGTCTGGACATTACGTTAGAACAAGGCTTGTCAGCTGCTAAGTTGGCCATATCTTGGCCAAAATAAACCAATTGTAACGCAAGTAAAATCCTGGATTCAGCCACTATGAGATCATCGGCCGTAATAGGACCTTTTGGCAGATTCTTTAGGACTTTCAAAACGTATACCACGCTTCTCACATACTTGCTCCATGAAGAAAATCGACGAGACATCTCGTAGAAAATATTTGTAGTAGCATCATCTCTGGCCACTAGTGAAACAGATTTGGCTTCTGGAGCTTCATAGTCATCTACATGGAAAGGCGTAACTGGCCATTCACATTTAGGTAGGCTTACCCACGGAGGACCGTGTAACCAAAGGGGGTGTTCTATCAATTGTGCTGGCATCAGTCCTCTGGATAGGCAGTCACTTGGATTTTCCGTGCCCTTGATATGAAAGAAGTGACTGCTTGACAAGTTTTCTTGTATCTTTGCCACTCGGTTTGCCACAAAGGTCTGCCACCGATGTGGTGATGAGTGAATCCAACAAAGAGCCACCGTAGAGTCGGAGAAAGCCAAAACCGAATCAATGGGGTATCTAGATGAATAAGCATCTAGAACCTTTTTCATTAGTTGAGACAACAACAATGAAGCACATAATTCAAGTCGTGCTAAGGAAACAATCTTCAACGGCGCAACCTTCGATTTCGCGCACACTAGCTGTATGGAAGGCTCCTTAATTGGGCATGTTACATACGCGTATACCATACCACCGTAAGCCTTTTCGCTAGCATCGGCGAAACCCAGAACGGTAACCGAACACGACTCTACTACACCAAGATGTCTTGGAAACTTCATTTTTGAAATCAATGGCAGTTCAGTTTGAAACTGTTGCCACTGACGCGTTATATGATCAGGAGGAATTTCATCCCAATCAATTTTTTGAAGCCATAGTTCTTTAATTAGAAGCTTGGCGAATACAATTATCGGGGCAACAAGACCCAGCACGTCAAATAATCGTGCTACCGAAGACAAAATGTTACGTTTTGTACAAGGCCGCTCGTCCGGACTGACCTCGAATCCAAAAACATCATCCGAAGGGTACCAACGTAACCCTAGTATTTTGAGTATAGTCTCATCATCAAATGCTACGCTTTGTGATAAGTGCAATTCCTTTGGGATACTATCCATAACAAGCGCCGAGTTGGAAGACCATTTCGCCAATTGAAAACCACCACCTTGAAATAACTCTATCAGTTGTTGAGCTGCCGTGACAGCTTGAGCTTCATTCATAATTGAGCTGGCGATATCATCCATATATATATCCCGGGAAGCTATTTCCTTCGCTAATGGGAAGTTGTCTCCTACATTATCTACCAATTCCTTAACGGTGCGCAGAGCCAAAAACGGACTACAACGTAACCCGAATGCAACACGGTTGTATTGATAAACCTTCAATGGCGAATTAGAGTCGAATCTATAAAGGATTCTCTGATACGATCGATCTGCCTCGCAGACATCTATACAAAGATACATCTGTCGAACGTCCGCAGTAATAGCCATTTCAAAAAGACGCATATTTAGTAATATACAAAACAAGTCTGCCTGAAGCCTTGGTCCTGTGTGGAGCACATCATTTAACGAGAAGCCGCTGGAAGATGCAGCACTAGCATCCAGCACAGCTCTCACTTTTGTGGTCAGTTTATCAAAGCGACAAACCGGATGGTGTGGAATGTAGAAAGCATTGCTAGAATGTTTCTCAGACACTTCAGACAAGTAGTTTTTTTGTAGGTGTTCTAGCATAACCTCATCATATAACCTTTTTATTTCCGGCTGGGCTGCGAATTTCCGCTCCAAGGCCAAAAATCTGCGTTCCGCAGACTTGTACGAATCACCCAGATTGCTGGGAGGTAATTTAAACGGAAGAGCTACTTGGTAGCGTCCATCTGGGAGACGTTTGACAGTTGCCTTATATATTTCTTCAGCCTGTTTTTCTTCCGCGCTAAGCATCACATCTTCGCCCAGGTCTTCAACCTCCCAGAATCTTTTTATTAAATTTTCAATGTCGTATGTAGCGCAGTAACCCACGGTAGAGTCGGGGGGCGGCGCTACAACTGGCGCATCGCCTAAGACAATATATCCTAACGCCGTTTCTAAAGCGTCAGGTAGGCCAGGTTGGTTTATAACCTTCCCTGGCATTAGCATTTCAGCGAACAATTTTACTCCTAGAAGAATATCAATTTGACCTGGAATAGCCCAGGTGTCATCTGCTAATGGAACATCATCAAAGATAAGCCCAGATGATACATCAACGTGGCTAATTGGCAATTGTGAGGTGATTTCATCTAACACAAGAGCCTCAATTTTATATGGCAAACCAGTGTCAAACCGTGATTTAAATGTAATATTGACTCTCCCTCGAACGGGTTGAGTCGCTCCACCTATGCCCTTAACCGTTGTCATGGAACCGCGTTCAATGGTCAAACCTAAAGCTTGGCTGCATTTGGAAGTCATATAATGTTTCTGAGATCCAGGATCTAGCAGGCATCTCACCAGCTTATCCTTCCCATTGCGACCGACTACCAGGACCTTGGCAGTTGCAAGAATCTCTGTCACAGGCGATTTCATACGTCCGGTTGCCGACAATGTGCATACGGGCACTTGTTTCGAGCTAGAAGCATGGTCATCTTCAGTGCTGACCTCAATAGGTTTGCTGTTGGTAGCTAACACATATTTCATGCTATTGTTACCAACACTAGCACCAGTGCTCGATTCTTCACGTTGAGGCACTTGCCTTTGCTGCGATGAATTAAAATGTAGCAAAGAATGATGTTTGCCATTACATTTTCGACAAGATTTTTTTGAATGACATTTCGACGAAGTGTGTTGTATACTAAGACAGTTAGTGCACAATTTGTTCTGCTTAATATAGTTAAACCTTTCATTAGGTGAAAGTTTCAAAAATTGGTTGCAACTATAAAGTTGCGAATGTTCAGGACTACTACACATAGCGCACGGACTAGCAGCAGGCTGCGCTTGCGTGCTGACGTATGCGTGCGGTGCGCGAGGCAGGGGGGCGCGTCCTCCGCCGCCACCACCCGACGGAGTATTATCCGTTTTAATGGACGAACGCTGTGACGTTCGATGTAAAATTTTTACTTGCTCTCGTACGAATCGAACAAAATCCTCATATACAGGCATAGTCTCCGACTCCCGAATAGACATTTCGAAACTTTTAGCGGTATCCGAATCTAATAACTTAAGACCCAAATGAACGAAAATAAACTCACTCAACTCACTGATTTTAAGTTGTTTTATTGCTGAAATAGTAGCAGCAAATTTATCAATAACTTTTTCTAAGTTAATTGCCGAAGGACCATTGACGGGCTTCATGGAAAACAATTGGTTCAAGTAAGATGTAGCTAACGCACGTTTATCATGATATTTCGCAATTAATGCATCCCAAACCGTTTTATAATTTTCCGCGGCAGGAATAATACCCGCGCATATACATTTAGCTTTGCCCGTGAGATGACTAAACAAATAATGAACACGCTCTGAATCAGTGAGTTTGTTATTTTCATGAATAACTCTTTTAAAGGTTTCATAAAAGAAAGGAAAGTTTTGAATTTCCCCATCGAAACTCGGAAGTTCGATTCTCGGGATCTTAATGGATTCTTCCCTACATACATGAGACGATTCACTCTTTATAGTCGATACACTCGATGTCGGTGCATCGATTTTTGTTAATCTACACTTTACATCGCAATAAAGGTCATCAAACGCGTTCATCGATTTATAATTAACGACGTAGTCTGGCTTTATCTCCAGATTCAATAAATTTATATCATCCATTAAGTCTACAAATTCCGCCCTTAATTGGTCGATCATACGAGCTTGAGAAATAAATTGTCTACAGACTGCTTGATCTTCCAATGTTGGAAGTAGGTCGTAAATAGATTGCATACGTAAAAAACATTGAGAGCGTTTGCCCTCCGCAAGTTTAAGCTTCCGTTCGGTAGCCATCGTTTAACTTCAATAAATAAGTTTGATTAAGTATAAGTAGCTATCGACACAACGCCTATAGCCTACAACATAAAATATTAATATGTTGAAAAACCTTAAACTTAATAAGGTTAATAGAAACGACGCAGCGATGTTTGGCGCGTAAATAATAACCGCGATAATGGTAACGTCGCGGACGAGCTGACGAAAGCGCAAACGCACGGCTAAATAGGTACCTCGCGACCCGCGACGGATACGAGAAACACGGTGAGGTAGGTACCCCTAGTTAAGTACTTACCAAATGAGTTATATTTACAAAAAAAAAACAAATAACTTATGCTCTAAACTATAAGAACTGGTTAGAACGAAATAAATAGGTACTCTTATTTAAGTACTTACCTATTTAGTACGTATAAGTAACAGTTATGGAAAAATAATATTAATTGAAAAACAAATAACTTACTTTTTTCCAATGTTAAACATAAATTATAATACTATAAGCAAGTAGGCACCCCTATTTAAGTACCTAAGTATAGTAACAATTAAAAGCAAGTAACTTATGCTTCCAATTATTGGACAATATCTTTAGATTGCAACAAGTAGGCCCTATTTAAGTAGGTACCTACTGTCTCGAATATAAGTAATACAAAAAAAAACAACTTATGCTTAATTAAACTACTAATAACCTTAGCAAATAATTGATTTAACAAACCACTAACGGTGTAAGCAACTGCAGCAATAAAATTAACTCTAACCTTTTTATTTTATTTAAATGATACCCAATCACAGGAAGCGTCAGGTGACCCTCCTTAATTAATGAAATACCTATTAAACTACAATTTATAGCCGTATCAATTGCTCAGTTACGTACAGCCAACTTAACACAGAACAATTTACTGAGTCTGAACCTATTAAAGTTTGTGCTAATAATTATTTTATATTAATAATACCTGAGCAATTAAATACCAAAATGCAATTGTTAGTTAAATAATATGAAAAGGAAGGGATCACCTCACCTACTACTCTGTGAACGTAAGTACCCTACGCGCTAGAAATTTCATCATGCACAAGTACCGTTATTTTGTTAGAAATAAACGTGATGAATATAAATCATGTATTTGCGCAATCCGGGGTAACTATAACTTAGTATTAGCGTGAAATTAATTATATTTAGTATATATTTCAAGCAAGGAACATTCAAGATTTAAATTCTACAAAAAACAATGTTTACCAAGATATAATGTGCAGCTCGGGTAAACCATATGCCCCTTGTAATAAGGTCGCTATTTGATTAATATATCTATTACAGGCGAAACGAAACGGTCACTATTCGATAACACAATTTACAAAGTACCGAATTCAATCCGGTTCGGTGGAACAATAATTATGTAGACGCCACCAGCTTTTTCCTTCGAATCAGTCCTTCAATAAATAATCACTTTAAGCTAGCAGAAAGCGTCTTCATGCGGTGCACTGGTTCAGTTACCTTAAAACATGATTTCGCCCTCGTGAAAAGTCAAAAATAGCGAACAGGTACTCACCAGCGAGTAATGCCAGCTCTCCTGAAGATCCTTGCTGTATTTCACACCACACCCGGCCGGATAATTAACGAAAAAAAGACGGACACGAGATTTGATGATGTCCGTCGCGCGGTGGATTTATCTTGACTAGAGGGCGCTCGCGACGCTTCATAGGCAAGACCCTCGATTACCAACATTACGAACAGTTAAATACCTGATCATATTGAGACAATCAACGAGCGCGCAAAAATACAAATAAAGAATTTAATATGAAGCTTTCTGCTAGTTGTGGCGTAACCAAAGGTTAAGATTAATAATAGATTAAAAAAAATTAATTGGTTAACAAAAGGAATAAAAATATCCTGTAAAGTTAAAAGAGTGTTATATTTAAGGACTAGACATATTCAATCAGATAAAAATATTAATAAAGTAAATTATAAAAAATATAATAAAATTCTAAAAAAATGTATACATAATGCGCAAAAAGTTAAAAATTTAAATTATATTAGTATTAACGAAAATAAATGCAAAGCAACTTGGAACGTGATTTCCTCAACTGTTTCAAATGATTTACACCAAAATGATATAAATGAAATTCAATTTAATAATACCATATCGTCGGCTTAGTGCAAGAAGTCACTAATGGCATAAAATCACTAAGTACAGGTACAAGCACAGGCGGATTCGCCGCGACTTACTCTTTCTAACACACGGATCCATTTTTTTTTACATTGAATAATTTCGATGTTACAGGCGTTACAGATATGACATTAAGTCATTAACTTTGCCTTTTGCCTTATTGATTTGATGTAAATTGGTTTTAGACCATTACTAACTTTAAACAAAATAAATTTGTTATTTTTTATCTTTTTATTTTGTTTAAATATTCACTTTTGTTACTTATCAACTTTAAAAAATAAAAGAATATTAATAAATCTATGAATGTATTTGAGCTAGAATTCATTATATGCATATAGTTACTTTTAGCAAACCGTAAAACGAAAATAAAAGTTATTATCATGCTTTAATGATTTTTAACAAAATGAGCATTGGATGCACATTACCACTTTTACTTTAGTATAAAATAACTAAAGCACTTTATAAAGTTAAAAAAAACTAGGAGACAGCATTAATGGCAATCAGAATGATTTTTTAAAGTAATTAATGATATTTATCGATTTTTGTTATGTCCAAAGACATGTAATTCACGTGATTAAATTATGGTTAGTGACTTTTGGCAAATAACTTGTATGAATTTGAACACCTTTAGTGAAATATTCTTGCACAACAGTTCATATTTCAACTCATTTATACCTACGAGTACGTCTTGCTCTCGCGGTAACGGGGGTTCAGCCACCGCGATCGAAGTCATACCGTTGCGGCTACGACCGGGGATGGACGTTACGCGAGAAGTTAGTGATTTCTTACAAAATGAAGCGAAAGGGTATTAAATTTAAGGCAGGACGAGGATCTTTGATGTTAGAAAAGATTCTAAATAAGGAGAATGAAGATTGCAGCGTATCTACCTTAGTCATTTATTTATAATAAGATACATGCAAATTACTTTATGCTGTTAAGTTGTAGGTAAGTAAGTATTTCATTTGCGAAATACCAATTTTGTCCTTAGGGCGAGATTTTGTATAGGTACCTAGGTTTTGTTTTTGACTTTTTGACTGATAAGATCGGTGATATTGACGATAATGAGTTGCAAACAAAAGCACTAAAAATTTTTTAAACAGAACTCTCGTCAAAAGGATTTTATACTCGCGAACATATCAGTAAATCCTCCACAAAGGTGTTACACGTAAAGCAGTTAGAAAACGAACCATGTCACGTTCATATTTTCTTTCTAATGATGAAGGTAAAATCAAGGTATGTGAAAAGTTTTTTAAAAGTACACTCTGTATTTCAAACGGCCCTATAAACAATGCATTTTCCAAGGTTGGCAGTTCTGGTCTTTTTGAAGGAGAAGACCAACGTGGTAAGCATGTTGCTCACAATAAAACCAAACAAGACGATATGGATTTTATAAAACAACACATCGAATCATTCCCTACAATGGAATCGCACTATTGCCGAAAAACATCGTCAAAACTCTATTTAGATGGCACGCTATCTATTTCAAGAATGTACGAACTTTATACAGAGGAATGCAAAAAAGCGTCTCGGACTTCTGTTGCTATAAACGTGTACAGAAATGTATTTGGAACTGAATATAATTTGGATTTTCATAATTCAAAAAAAGACCAATGTCTAACATGTCAAAAGTATAACAGTATCAAAAATACAAACGGACCCGATCTTGAATCTTGGAAACAAAAATATGACTTAGGTACACATTTCACTAAAAGAACAAAGTCGAGAAGCCAAAGAATTGGACAAAATTCGTGCTAATGAAGATGAAAGCTTTAATTCAATAGCCTTAGATTTACAAAAGGTACTTCATATCCCAAATGGAACTGTTTCTATTCTTTATTACCTACGCAAATTGAATGTGTACAATGCTACCATTTATGAAGCTCGCACTCCCAATGACGGCTTTTGTTACCTCTGGTCTGAGCTGGATGGCAAAAAAGGAAGCGATGAGGTGGGTACGGCTTTGTATCTATGGATAAAACGTCTCCCATCTACTGTAAAAGAGATTTCCATATTCACTGACACCTGTGGAGGCCAAAATCGTAATTTAGTTCAGACAACTCATCACGAGGTTATAGAACATAAATATTTAGAGTCTGGTCATACACATAATATGCGATTGAAATCGATTGCGTTTAATGCCAGTGTACTCAATGATAGACTTCTGTGTAATGTTATTCGATTAGCAAGATCAAACAGAAAAAATAAGAAAAATGAAACCCTGAAAAAACCGTACGAACCGATAGTTATGAATCACACAGATATTTTGTACCTAAACGACTTGAGAGATAACTTGATGCAGAATCGATCGATTGACGTCAATGGAGAAAAACTGCGATGGCTTAAAGGGAAATCTTTTCGACTAGAGAAAAAAAGGCCGAATGTTGTTTTATACAGATACGATTTCAAATCTGAGTACAAAGAATTTCACGTATTAAAAAGTAATACATCCCCATCTATGGCCCCAATAAAACAACTGCGAAAACGTAAGCTTGAAAAACCCATACAGGGTTTCAATTATAACACTTACATTTTGAGAAAAGCTTACAACCAAAAACTGCCAATCAATCTAGCTAAAAAAAGGACTTACTAAAAATGTGCAATGAAAAAATTATACCCGCGGAATTTCACCACTGGTACCAGAACTTGCCAGCCAAGGAAAGTCGTGATTATGTACCTGAAGAAATGTCTTCAAACTCAGAAGACGAAGAGTAAAAAAGATGGATGACTAGGTTTTTTAACTCTTTTTCGTACTTACAGTATTAGTTCAAAATCAAAGGCTGATCTTTTTATTTTAATACTTTTAGAAGTTTTTATGTTTTATAACAGTAAGTAAGTAAGTAGTGCTTGCTGTGAGTGTCTGGGATTATAATATAATATTAAGTTCCTCTATAAAAAAAACATTTTTAAGTTATTTTAGTTTGGAGTTACAAATAACGCCATTTTGAGAATTTAATGTTGTTTTTGTGGTTTTGTTTAGTTTATGTCTGTGAAGTAGAGTTTTTAAAACTGTTTATGCGTTGTTAATTAGTAAATAATGTTCATAAAGTTTCTAAGGTAATAATTAAGACTGATGAAACCAAATTTCTCGTATAAAACTGTGTTTCTCGATTTAATTGTGATTAAAATAAAAAATAACTAATTGTAAGTTCCCTAAAAGCGAGAAAGACAAAAAGTCACTAACTACATATTTAGGCTTTTAAATAAGTTATTTGGAATAATTGTACAAAGTTTTTAATTGGTTTTGATACTAAATATATTTAGCTAACCACTTGTGTTTAATTTTTAAATCTAGACCCGAACCTACAACAATAATGTTCATTTGACTAAGTCAAAACTTTGGGCCCGTTTTTCTCGGACTTGACTTTTTGTGGGTTAATGACTTCTTGCACTAAGCCGACGATATATTCAAATCCTCTTGAAATTAGTGAAATATTTAATGATTACTTTATCAACATAGCTAGTGGAAATAAGGTGTCAAATGACAATCTCACTTTTAAATCGTACTTAACAAATTCAAATCCCCACTCAATCTTTCTAAGGCCAGTTACTCCAAAGGAAATATATAACATAATTATGTCATTGGTTAACAGTAGTTCGAGTGGCTTTGATGACATAATTACCAAAATCTTAAAACTCAGTGCTTCATTTATATGTTATCCTCTTGCACATATTATTAATTTGTCCTTCTCTGAGGGTGTTTTCCCACAAAGGTTGAAACGTTCTATTATAAAACCATTGTATAAAAAAGGCAATAAGCTAGACCTATGTAATTATAGACCTATAACTTTAGTACCTATATTATCCAAAGTACTTGAAAAAGCAATGAGCACTAGGTTAAATGTTTTTTTATTACAGTTTAACATACTGCACCCTAATCAATACGGTTTCCGCAAAAACAGATCCACAAGCCTTGCATGTTTTGAGTTTATCAATGCCATAACCAACTCCTTGAACAACAAAACTCCAGTAGCTTCAATCTTATTAGATATGAGAAAAGCCTTCGATCTCGTCAATCATTCAAAGCTATTCCATAAACTGGAAATCAATGGCATAAGGGGAAGAGCACTGGACTGGTTGAAAAGTTATTTGAGCGACAGAATGCAATGTACTGAAATAAAAAAAAATACTATGAAGAATAATATTATACTGAAACAAACGTACAGGTCACAATATACAGCTAATAACACCGGTGTCCCTCAAGGAAGCGTCCTTGGTCCATTGCTATTTCTGTTGTTTATCAACGATTTACCTAATTGTTCCCCCCATAAGTGTATAATGTTTGCCGATGACACTTCACTTGTTATAAAGTGTACTGAAAAAAACTCATTTCAACGTATAGTTAATAAGGCCTTAGAAGACACCATAAATTGGATGAGTAGCAACGATTTACAATTAAATGTTAGCAAAACTAAGTTAATGCAATTCTTATCTTATAATTCTAATCGCATCCCGATTAATGTAGTTTATAATAATGAAAACGTAGATGAAGTTGAAAATTACAGATTCCTCGGCATAACTATAGACAAGCACCTGAACTGGAAAGCCCACGTAGAACAGGTCTGCAATAAGCTAAATCGTTTTGTGTTTGCCCTAAGCAGACTAAGGCAGACTGTCTCGATGGATGCAGCCTTAGCGGCATACCATGGATACGTGTCGTCCGTGCTTAGTTACGGCCTAATACTGTGGGGAAACTCTGTCGAGCTGGACAGAATTTTCAAGCTGCAGAAAAAGTGTGTTCGAGTTATATGCAATGCATGGTTTGATGACAGTTGCTTACCGCTATTTAAAAAACTAAGAATTCTTCCATTACCATGTATGTATATAAAAGAAATCTGTATATTTGTTAACTCCCGTCCTCAGTTGTTTAAAACACGTTGTGAGGTCACGCAAAGGCAGCTACGAGCACGTTTAAAGTCCCAACTATATAGGCCTCCATGTCATAAATACATATATAAAAAAAATGTTTTTAATATGTGTATAACGCTATACAACAGCTTGCCTCATGACCTAAAATTATTATCGGGAAGTATTTTTAAATCCAAAGTGACAAAATGGCTTTTACACAAATGTTTTTACAATATAAATGAATTTATGAATTATAGTGACCTAAATCGATACTAAGGAAATTTGACTATTTTAGTTCTAATGATTAATGATTGTGTTTTTACGGAATGTTATTTACGAATGTTAATATTTATTGAATTATAATTTGTATGTTTTTATTTGTAATTGATGATTGTGATTTAGATTTATATAAATAATTTTTTTCTTAGACTAGCTTCTAATATTTGCACGCTTGCATGCAGGCTGAACACAATGGATTGTAATTCTTGAACATCTGCTATATGTAAAACTGTGTTCTAGCAAATAAATATGATTTGATTTGATTTGATTTGATTTGGAAAAAAAATCAGTGAAAGGAAATAAAAAGACAAATTTCTAAAAAGCTTTAATTAACAAAAAACACTCGCAACTAAAAATGGTCATAACTCAAGATATTGCGATATAAATTGATTAATAAAGTGTTTTTAGGAAATGTAGATAACTTATATTTTTGAGTTGAGACTAAACAATATATGAATATAACAAAGTAGCACATAAGAATAATAGTTAAAATCGTTTTATTTATTTATAATTTTAATGCGTAGTATATACCAAACAGGCTTAAGTACACTAAAATAAAACGCATAAAAACCTTTCGATTTTAAAGTGTATTAAAGTAATGTAAGTGAAATATAAAAGTAGTTTGTGCTACAACAACGTGAAAAAACACTTAAACTCGTCGCTCGGAGATTCACTCGTTCGTCCGTCCGACCGTCGTTGTTGAGAGAATCACTACCCAGCGTTATAACATTTCGTCGCGTAACCAACAAATTGATTATTGACCAAATTTTTTTTTTTTTTTTTTACGGCATCGAGTAGACAAACGAGCACACAGGCCACCTGATGGTAAGTGGAAACTGTGACCCATAGACATTCGCATTCACAAGAATGCAGTGCAATCCTAAGACTGCAAATGCGTTGCCAACCCTGAGGACTAAGATGGAATGCCTCTATGCTAGTCATTTCACCGGCTCTCTTATCCCCAAACCGGAACACAACAATGCGAACACTGCTATTTGGCGGTAGGTTAATGGATAAGACCTTGACATCACCTTAGTGGATAACGGTCCTAAGTATAAATGTTATTTACGCGGTTTTGCAGTTTCATTGACGAGATGTGTTACAGTTCGTCATGCTCTCCCTCGGAGAGGCGTACAATATTGAAGCTTAATTATAAATTTACTTATATGAAACATGAATTAGGCATTTAAAAAATATACGTCGTTGTCGACGTCGCCGTATGTCGCCATAAAAAGGTATTACTTTACGGGTTACAGCCATACTAATTATATGAACGAGAATTTAAATACGTTCTTTCTAAATACATTTACTAATTAGGTACTTAACCAATTAATAAGCTTCCTTCCAAAATTTACAGGTGGTAGTTTTTTAAGTCTATTAGAAGTTTACTGTATATTTTGGTACTCATGCATATGAGCGTTTTTACTAAAACATATAACCCCATTTAAGAACTAAAATTAAGGAACTTTAACTTTGTTAGTTTTGTGACGAAAATTAGGTATACATTGACAGCCGCAATGTATGGCTATTTTACGTCACAAAACTGACAAAGTTCAAGCCCTTAATTTCAGTCCTTAATTGAGGTGCTAACACGTTTCCGTGAAAACACCCATTTGACACTATTCGAGACAAATGCAGACTGTGATTTTGGATTTACAACATTTTGCAATCTTGGCCTTAGGTTGTTTAGATTCAAAGGGACAAAGGCATAGCTATATTTTTGCAGTTAAGGAAAGTTTTGCAATGTTTCAAAAATCTCCCATCACTAATCTTGACTAGCCTAGGTATCCAGAGACCTTACTAGTTTAGCTTAATTTAAATATCATATTGTCAGGTTATTCTTGATTTAGTGCCTCAATTTCGTTACAAGAAGTATCAAGGTTACTTTCGACAACTCTGAACTCAGTATGCGGCGCTTCAAAAGTGCATGTGGTATGTTTAGGGACCCATCGGTTCACAGTAGAGTCAGCCGAGTCGTAGAATATTATATCATCATTGTTGTCAAAAACTAGTTTCCCCACTTTACCAGTTTTGTAAACCACATAAGGGTCCAGATTCTTATTTGTAGCGTTTAATTTATAAATGATATTTACTTCAAGGTCTCCAAAATAAATCTCGCCAGCTTTATCAACCGATAATCCGTACTTTTTGTTGGTAAATTTGACATTATCTCTATAAACAGATTCATTAGCTACGACATATAAACCGTTCTTACGACTACGCACGAAGTCAGTGATTTTCAAGTCATATAGCTGACTATAGTCGAAGTAGGCGTTATTTTGAAAATTGCTGAGACCCTTGCAACAATTCTCTGTGTAAAGCAGAATGTTGTCGTCGAATGATAGGACTTCTGCGTGCTTATAGAATTGAGGGTCAGTATTCATCTGGGTGATGTTAGAGCCAAGCTGGAACGTGTACCAGGACCTGGCACCAGCTGTGAACATAACCTGGGTGTTCTGGTTGACTGCTACGCCAGCTGAGTCGGGAGTTTCAATTAATTGAATCTTAGAGGTTTCGAGGAAATATGCTGCGATAATGTTCGGGTTGAAATGGACGTAGAGAACACTGTTGTTTCTGTCGATGTCCATCGCGGGGGCGTCGTGGAGGCCTTGCATCAGGGTCTTCCTGGAGTAGCACCAGCCGTCCACGCAGGCCTCGCAGTCAGCTCGGGCTGCCGCCAGCAGAGATGCTAGCACGACCAGGATCAAATACATTTTGATAACTGAAAATAATAATAATATATATTTATTTTTTTATTGGTACTGGTCGCCGATCATTACATGTTGTAAAAAATATATTAAACCCTTTTACATGCGTCAACACTAACCCTACAAGGACATTGCAGCTACTAACTAAATAAGAGAATTCTTGTCAAATATAAAAGGAGTGTTATAAAGAGACATGAGCGTGGAGGAAGCGAGGGAAGTTTGTCAGGATGGTAGCAAGTAGAGGGAAGTGGTATCTGCCTATCCTTACGGGAAAGAGGCGTGATTGTATGTATGTATATGCGCAATAAAAAAAAATTACGTGCATTTATAAACATTGACTCTTCTTCTATATTTTTAATCGAGCAAATCTTTTTCGCTATAAGGTCACAATTTTGAGACCAGTATAGGAGCCAGCCAAATTATATATTCGGTCGAACATGATTACCTCTTTCTATCCAAACGATCAGAGAACAAAACGACGCTTACGTTTTAAATAAATTCAGGATTCGTTATTCACAATATCTTTAGTACACAAAGAAATAATTATCAATGCCGTACGTACTTGTTTTGTTTTCTGCGATAACCTGTACATGAATAAACTCAATGTATAAACGATAACAGCTAACCTAGTCTCATTCGCAATTATAATGTGTAATTCAATTTAAAAACTCTGTCTTAATACATACAAACATACATATAAACTCACGCCTTTATTCCCAGAGTGGGATAGGCAGAGCTACAAAATTACCAACAACTCTAAAAACTTGTTGATAATTGTGTAACCACATTTTGCACACTTAGGCTGAGATGTTTACCAGTGTATTAGTGACAGGTTGCAAGCCCATCGCCTAACAGTACTATACGCCTTTATTCCCTTAGCCGTCTCTTACGAAATCCACGGGAAGATATGGAGTGGCACTATTCTAACCCGGCAACCACACGGCAAAACTCTGTCTTAATATAACGTTTATATGCTAATTATATCCTAAACAGAGAACTATGACCAAGGAAACGAGATCAATACGTTGGCCTAGTCGGTAGTGACCCTGCCTGTGAAGCTAGAGGTCGTGTTTGAGTGAGTGATTTGTGTAATGAGAGCGTATTTATTCCTGAGTCTGGGATATTTTCTATGCATTTACGTATGTATTTCTTTATATAAGAAAGTTTATTTTTGTCTACCCATAGAACAAGCCTAGAGCTTAGTTTGGGACCAGCAGTATTGCTTTACGCACTCCCAATCGCAATTGTTATCATTTTGAAAATCGAAGGCTTGTCTGCATACAACATGAAAACAATTTTATTGTTCCACTTTTCAATCGATTGCGATTTTAGGTAGGGAATAGGCACACAGATCAATTTATTTGTATTTATTTGATATTGATAATTTCCTAAATCGAATCATTGTTCTCTAATTTTATGTATTTGTAATTTATAAACGGTACGAGTGGTATGCGTAAATGCATTTCCCTAGCATGAAAAAATTAGTAGGCTAGATTAGATTAGGTTAGATAAGTATTTATTTTATACATATCATCAATGTCGCAACCATCGACATGGTCCCAAACTAAGCTCTAGGCTTGTACTATTATGGGTACTAGACAATGATATAAATACTTATATAGAGAAATAAATACTTATATACGTAGAAAATATCCAAGACTCAGAAGCAAATCACACAAATATTTGCCCATTTGGGAATCGAACCCAGGACCGCTAGCTTCGTAGGCAGGGTCACTACCAACTAGGCCAACACGTCGTCAAACAACAACACGATTGTAAAAATGATTTAAACAATCATGAAAAAGGATCATCAATGTAATATACTTAATTAAATAATTTACAAAATAAGTTGTTCTACTTACTGTTAAAAACTTGGATAAAAAAGACTGACTTTGCACTGATTCACTGACAGGATGAATTGTATCGACTGACTGTACGCCGACGTGTCTAACTTATTTATACCGTATGTTGGTATCAGTTGGTGGTCTCTCGTATCAGCTGGCAGGCCGGCCGGTCAGCTAACAGGTCAAGCTACTGCTTCAAATATATAGTATACCTATTGTTTTGTTGTATATAACTTATCTGTGGCGTCATTGACGCGGAAATTACGGAATAAAATTTAATTACGGGTTTGCCACGACGCACGGTGATGGTGATGGAGACAAGTGCAGACGTCATGAAAATCCGTTCGAGTGCGAGTTGCACTCACGCACTGAGGGTATTGCTGCACATCAGGTTTTTTATTTTTATTTGTAGTGGTGTAAGTAGTTGTGGTTTTTCTCCAGGTTTTGTACTATAATTATACCAAAGGACATGACTGAACTACGGCTACCCTAAGCATGTATAGAAAATTCTAACTAGCTCGTAACATTCGAAAATAAATAAATTAATTATTACATGTTTATTGTTCTCCGAGAACTTTCGAATAATAATAAAGTATTTAAAAGTTGTTTACTTGTTTTTTCATATTTTTTTGTTCGCTATCAAGACCTGACAGAAAACCGATAACATTAATCTTATGTTATATCTGTTATCTGTCAGTATGACGATCCGTTTTGCGTAAAATGTTACGATTTATTTTCAGGATTGTAACGATTTGAAAAGTTCCTAATTTTTTTTCATGCTGAATACTAATATTCAGCTCATTAGCATAACATATTACTAATAGTTACAATGTTTATACATTGCTAGGGCAGTCGCCCATATTTCAGTTTAGCTGTGTCCTTTGAAGCTTGTATGTTTTACAATTTTTACGATACAGCCAAAAAAAAAGTTTATAAAGCGTTCTTGAAAGGACCCCTTTAATATTTCCCTTTCTTTATTTAATTTTATTTGTTAATATCCGCTTTAACAACACATAAATAATCTCGTGCTGGAAATGATCACTTTCTTCCCTCGGACAACAATCCAATATTATTTCTTACCGAACCACTTTTAAAATTAAACTCCAGAATCGTTTACTTGTGTTTCACCTGAAGGCATAATATCTTTGATAGCAGAAGTTTCGTCAGTATTCAGTTTATTCTATCTTTTGTTGGGAAACGCTCGAAACTCAACACCAGTTGCTAAGCAAACTTCGCAGTCGAACAACTACAGAACAAATACTTAACCCTCTCATTGCCGCTGAAGATTTCCCGCCGGGCCGATATATAGTTATTTGGAACGCGATATCGCCTCACCGGCAATTTGCCACAAAGTAATTGTTTCTTAATAAATTAATTAAAAAAAAAAAAAAAAAAAAAAAAAAAAAAAGTTGAGCCACTATAGAACCTGGTCGTAATGACAGTGGTAAATCATGAGAAATAAGTACACTGAAAAAAAATAGAGCCAACTAAGAGAGATTTTCTCGCAGTTGCCAAAAACTAATGCAATAGTTATGATATTAGTTATATCAACCAAAGCTGGTAGTAGCAACAGCAAGTTCTTTGGTGATTCAACTAACATTTTAGTTGATGTATCTAACGTCTTAATTGATATATCTTACGTCTTAGTATATGTATCTAGCGTCTTAGGTGATGTATATACCATCTTAGTTGATGTATCGAACGTCTTAGTTGATGTATCTATTTCAACAATACCGTTTTTTTTCAACGCAATATCACGTCATGGGATTAGGTTTTAAATCGTCCGAGTGAAAGTATTTGTTGCTATTAATCGTCGGCAATAGAATTAGTAGTACTCCAGGTCTTCCCGTGGATGTCGTAAGAGGCGACTAAGGGAATATAGGCTTGTAGTGTTGTTAGGTGATGGGCTTGCAATCTGTCACTAATACGCTGGTAAACATCTTAAGGTATATGTGCAAAATGTGGTTATAGAATTATCAACAAGTTTTTAAAGTTCTTGGTAATTCTGTAGCTGGGCCTACCTCTCTCTTGGCGTGAAGGTATAAATTAAATTAAATTAAATATCGTTTATTTCAAATAATACGAGTATGTATGTGTAATCGACAATTGTTCTAAGTATCTTTCATCCTAAAGTACTTGTTTGTATGGAGATCTTGTGATGCTTTGCAACAGTAGCTTAGCTTCATAATGGAGCAGGGGTTAAATATTTTTCTGTTGTCAACAACATTGACTATGTGATTAGGTGGAATTTTGCGTCACCAGCATTCAGATAAAAGTTCTGTCTGACTCGATATTGTGTCTTTAACATCGAAAGGGTTAACATATTCACCCCACCCCACTCCGTACAAAATCAACCCCCATCAAGTTCTTAGCGCTTAAAGTAGAAGTAGTCGTCGTTATACAAGTTAAACTGACGATTATCATATTTTAAGGTGTTCCTACTTACATACATACATACATTGTAAATTAATTAATAACTTGTAAAGAGTGCCTATACTATTAAAAATCTAAAACGGGACTTGATCGCGTAAAAACATTATACATATATGTGGGAATAGCAAACAAAACAAATTTATTTATTTATTTATTTATTTATTTTTATTTTGGCAACAAACAGTCATTACATTATCAGATGTACAAATTGCACTGGTACTAGTACAAAAAAAAGACAAACAGTGCCCAAATGAGATACTTACAAATAAATTGGGTTTGGTCTAAACCCGAAACATAGTCAATAATAATTTGATAAATTGCAAAAGCTTTATCTTGTCTAGGGGACACCATTGATGTAGGAAACCGTATCGAAACTTTTATGTGGTCATCTTGCACCGTGTTATAAGTTATAAACAAATGTAAGTGAGTTTTTTTTTTTTTTTTCTCCTATTTCTTCCTTTATCTCTCACATAACATTTTTGGCATGTTTTCCTGCTGATCTACGCATGTTATTTAATATTATATTGAATTTAATATTTATTGCTTTATATAATGCTAGATTAAGTAGTACCATTGTAATATGTTTAAAAAATGACTGACTGCTGAGTTTCTTGCGGCGTTTCTTCTCAGCAGTGTCTCCTCTTGGGAAGCGCTGGTAGATTCTTGACGTGTAAAAGTGCCCGTGCGGCCTACTTACTGAATAAATATCTTTTATCTTTTTTTTTTTTTTATTAATACTGTTAAACAATTTTTGAGCTTACATAACTAACTATAAGAGCTATTGTTAGACACACAAGGGCCTTATGATACAAAATAAAAGACCTAAATTAACACATTACGTATAATTTGCGTACAAATGCTAAGTAACTATGTTTCTTCTTTACTCTTAATTAAAACTGCCAAGGCGTTATTACATCGTAATTGCCGAAACGAAGATTGACAGATACATTCATTTTTCTTCTAATCTAAAACTATAATTCTGCTGCGTCTCGATATACAATAACAAAATTAAACAAACTTGAAACTATCTCACATATATATCTTGACGTTTCGGTCTTGTTGCGGCGGTCGTGGTCACAGTCATTTATCACTATACCTTGATATTTTTCTAGCAGAAACAACACGTGGTTAGTGCTTGACATAATTTATAATATCGACCAACTTGCTATCGATAACCTTCAGCATAGATTACACCAAATCTAGACAGACAAATGAGACACTACACACGGCAAATTTTATTTCAACTGCTCCTTACAAAAACTATTCATCACAAAACAGAAAAAAATTGGAGGCGACCAGATATTTACGGATTATGTTCATTTCTACGGGATCGGTGACACAGGAAGTGGGGTGTTTACGGCATCTACCAATATAAGTCTGTGGTTTTCCTCTATGACGTTGAAGTGGTACTTATCGATAATAAGATGTTTGATTGATGTTCGATGTTTTTATTATGTCAAACACTAACAACACGTAGTTCGTGCTAGGCAAATCACGTCAAAGACAGTATGTGTGAACGTCCCGAAAGTTTAAAACAAACAAAAGTGCCTCTGTTAAAATTGATTTCTAAGATTTGATTACACTGTTTATTAGTTACTAGGGTCACACTTCACTCTTAATTCAAATTTCATACGGTCTTAAATTGATTGTTGCAAAAAAATTAATAACCCTTATCTTCTGTAAAATAAGAATCAAGTGTCCATTATTGGTGCCATATCACCCTAGTGAGACACTAATATACTCGTGAGTTAAAAACCTCCTTTCATTTATTTTTTCGCTGAAATCTGATATATAACCGGCAAAGAATCATTTCCTGCGATGAAATATTTATCAAGTCCCACCTTGACTTCACGTTTCATTTGAAAATATTAAACGGTTTATTTTCCGCAAACTCATGTTACACGAACATAAAAGTTGAAAAATATACCTTAGTTTTATTAATCCTAGGATCGAATTACGAAGCACCGTGGCTAACGAGATACGGCGATGGCAAAGTAAGGGAGAAATATATTAAATTCTACATGCGATTTGATTTCAATCGGGTTACATCGGGAAACGAAGTATTCACGGGTTTTGCTTTATTTCTGAAATTAAAGATCGATGAATGTTGATGTTCCATGTTAATCCGGATTTCCAATAGTAAAAGATTGTTAAAAAAAACACATTAATTTACCAGTGTCCGTGTGACAGATAGACTTCGTGTAGTGAACAAAACCTTTTGTTTTCATTACAGGTTTATATTTATACTAATATTATAAAGCTGAAGAGTTTGTTTGTTTGTTTGTTTGCTTGAACGCGTTAATCTCAGGAACTACTGGTCCGATTTGAAAAATTCTTTCAGTGATAGATAGCCCATTCATCGAGGAAGGATATAGGCTATATCATACTCACATAAACCGAAGCGAAGCGAGGGCGGGTCGCTAGTGTACTTATATCTGTGATTGAGTCAGAGGTTACAAATGACGCAGAGCAGTGTCATCGGCAATCAATGGGTTAAATACTTATAGTCTATACTTTTAGGCATTTAAAAAAATGTAAACAAAACAACCACGTGATATAGTTCGTCAGCCAATAGAAGTAGACAGTGTTCTGCTTCTATTGGCTGCCGTCAAAGTCGTCGTACGTCAAAGTTCGATAAAACAGTTTTGATTGGTTGTTTAACAAAGTCACGTGATTTGGAATGTTTACATTTTTTTAAATACCTAAAAGTATAGACCATAGCTTTAAGCTTCAAGCACTTTCTTAGTCCTTCGAACTTCTAAAGTATTACAATGTAAGACGCATAAACCTAGTTTTAATAATACAAAGCCCGTATCGCCATAACGACGCAATAAACATAAGTATAGTGTTCTGGCAACTTTGTGACGGCGCCATAGATCCGGCACTCTGCTATGAGAACAATGTTTAAGACCTCTAAAATGCAAAGGTCTTAATGTTACTTGGTTACAGGGTGTTCTGGATTTACAGGAATATTGTTTGGTATCACACTGTTGAGGGGAATGGAAATACTAAATAAAAATAATTTGTCGACGCGCTGGTCTAGTTGGTTGGGTTGGTTGGTTGGTTGGTTGTTGGTTGGGTGGTCGGTTAGTTGGTGGTTAGCTGGGTTATGAAGCTAGCGGTGTTGGGCTCAAATCTCGGTAATAGCAGATATTTGTGTGATGAGCGCGAATATTTGTTCCTGAGTCATGGATGTGTTTTTTTATAGCCGTAAAAGCTGACGGGCCATCTGCCCCCTATTTCACCACCCTGACATTGACAGTTGACAGGTGACATTTCAGTGTACATGGATTAGCTTATTTAAATCCCAGTGACGTGAAAACTTGTTAACTCTGCAATGTATACTGAATTATAACCTGTCATTGTCAGGATGGTGAAATATGGGGCTGATGGTAAGCGGTCACCGTCGCCCATAAACATCAGCAATGCCAGGGGCCCAGCGAAGTGGTTGCCATTCAGTGAATTACTCTTTTAAAGCCGCGTTTAAAGGAGGACATGACGTAGCTAGTGCTGAGAAAACTCCGAGGAGGGAAGCTCATGCCACACTTTCAAGGTGCGAGGAAGAAAATATCTTTGGAAACGGACTGTAGTCGATTGGTTTGTTATATATGCATTTAAATATATTTTTCTCTATATAAGTATTTATAAGTATTTATTTATATAAGCCTAGGGCTAAGTTTGGGAATAGGTCAATTGGTGTGACAACTTTAATCAAGCATTAAATTTAATTGACGTCTATGAGTACGGCAGTAAGGCAAATATTGTTAGTGTCATCATTGACGTAATCAAAGGAAACGTGTGTGAATTTGACCTATTGTAATTACATAAAAACAAAGTGTATAAAGGTAAACGCGGCCTATATACCTTGGAAATAAAGTCTAATATCAAAGCTTTAAAGTTACGGTGCTAGCGTGAGTGAATGACAGTTTCAATTGTCATCTACCTGCGCATGCGTACACAAACTTATGCCTACTCAAGGCTAAATTGATGGGATAGAAGCTTTCCGCCTACATCTCGATATGGCTAGGTAGCTGATACGACCAGATCGCTTTGTGACTACATCTCGATCTGACTACATCGCTTTTTGCCTAGATCGCTACACGACCAGATCACTTTACGACAGCATCTCAAAAAGTCCGAGTCGCTAAATGACCACATTGTTTTTTTCACCTTATGTCTGTCTTAGCAATATTGACGGAGCCCCGCATGGCGGGGCTCCTATTCCTGGGTTATTTGCCCTTCGGACATTTGAAGTTACCTAACGAACCTAACCTACCTAGTAACGCAAACGAAGTAGTCATTTTGCAACTCGGACTTTTAGAGATGTAGTCGCAAAGCGATCTGGTCGTATTACGATCTAGGCACAAAGCGATCTAGTCAAATCGAGATGTAGTAGCAAAGCGATCTGGTCGTATTTGCTACCTAGTCCTAACGAGATGTGGACCTAAAGCTCCTATACCAAAGATGGGATTTACCTTTAACAGTTTCGGGTTTAAAGGCAATTTATCGCTCTAATTATACGGTAAATCTTCTTACATTCAATATATCAGAAAAGCTAAAATTTTGTGCATCTGCGCAGAGTTCAGGCAATATTTTAAAATAAGTCAGTTATGATAATGATCCCACAGTTAACGCTAACTAGAAGATGAACAGGGCTGTGTACCCGCGTTAATACACAGCCGGTCGACCAATGAATTATTTATACAAGTCGACAACCCTAAAAGATACTCTGCCACACAAAAAACCAACTTCGCCCGACGGAATAAGGCCATCGAGACAACAATGCAAGGGTGTATTTGCAAGGAAAATATTAAGTGGGGTTGCGGAATATATATCTTTTTAGACGCAATAAATGTTAAGCGAAATCTGCAGATTTGTGTAAAGCCTTTCGCGATTATTCAACGTGGCAAAAGGTCTGAGGTTCTGCCGTCTATTAATACTTGCTTGGGTAAAAATATCAGTGCATTTTTGTTCCGGAAATGGCTTCGGTTGTATTTCAGGTGTTTATTCGAGGTAAAACCAACTATTTAGTCAATTGTCAAATTAATAATTGGGATGCACCTAAAAAGGTACTGGTTGCTTTAATTTTTTTATAAAATAAGTAAATCATCTCTAAATAAAGTTGAACAAAAATGGTTACAAGTCTAATTACTTCTAAATGCCATGTTTTTTTATTGGATTGAAGATACTGGCGTGTCCCAGAAAACGAAGAAAATGATTTAAAGTTAAAAAAATTAAAAAAAAATTACAATTGTTTTTTATTTTGTCGTATGTTGTATTTTTGAAAAAAATTGAGAGGATATATAATTGTCTCTACTTTTGGGTCACCCTTCATAAATTATGCAAAGAGGTGAAAAGAAGAATGTCAATTTTCACTCGCGTTTATATTTACGTAAAGTTTCACTGGAGTTAGTTTTGCTAAATATAGTAAACGTTTCAAAACAAACCCCTGCATTTTTCCAAAGAGTCCACATACCTATGATAAAAAGCCCCATATCATTCAATCTCCTAAAGCTACACATAAAGTGGAATAGTTCTAAACAGATGAGTGGTAGTATTCTTGATTGTGTCACTCTATTTTGTCCGCAGGTTAATGTCGAACCACTCTGGCTTGATCCCTAAATATACGAGGAAGCCGTAGCTAGATAGCTCAATAAAATTATCAGGGACACTTTTCCAAGGACTTTATTGTCACCGTATTGTTTTTAAATGCGTTTTTTTTCTTCCCTTTACGGTTAGTCAGATTTTCACAATTTTGGAATATTTTGTAGATATATTATTATGAAAAACTAAGTCCTTTCTATGTTTTTTTTTTCAATTGTAACAAATAAAAGTATAAAAAACGGAAACGTACAAACCTGCATATTTCACATAACTACAACATTTTCAAAGATTGTGAAAATCGGACTTGATTTAGAGACAGAAACGTTATCGCCCAGAGCTTAATTTGATTTGTATGGATTTTTTTGACAGCTACACGAATTTAAACGTCGTTTGAAAATTCTCTTAACTCGGACGCGTATCGTAACGTTGACAACACGATAACAATAGGCATAAAGATAAAGCAGAATGAGGCACTTGGGTCACTACAACTTGTCAGGCTAGTTTTAAACTAAATGAAACAGAGGCTCTAGGTCAAGGGCCTATTATTGTGCTTATGGGACGTATCACGTAGCGATTTATTTCAGCTACGCAGCTTTGTCTGAGTGCTACGGCGTAGCAGATCGTGGCCCTAGCTAGACAAGACGTATTGAGACGTACCGAGACGGTAGCTGGACGGTCTCCTCAAGCGCTGATTTGATACATTTTGTCAGTTTGGATTAATTTCTTATGTTGCGTTGGAAGAAGAAGCGTCATGTTTTATCAGTCTATAATATGTATATGTTTGTTCCTTTGTAGCGCTCTAGAAACTAAAAGCGTGGCCCGTTTTTGCTGATTTTTATGTCAATCAATTTAAAAATATATTTAATGGTAATTAAAATTCAATACGGCGGCAAACCAGTCGCCATGACATGTGTGGTATCATTGAATAGGTCTAAGAATCATATTTAGGGTTCCTTCATCATTTTTCATTTTGAATGATCATTTACACTTTTAAATTTGTTTTTTTTCAAAGTTTGCTTTTTGTCAGACTTGTTTTACATAGAGCCTTACTTCGATACAGCCTTGGTTGAGTCAGAATAACACTACAGGGTGGCCACAAAACGCGACAATAAAGACTCCCGTGAAATACTAGGAGTGTTCACTTTTATCGACGCCATATCGCATCGTGCCGGTTTATGGTGCACGTGGCGGTGCATTCCGATGCATTTAACTTTGACAAGGGAAATGGTATGACATTTTGTTTAGCTCGGGTGTTTAGTGGGAGTGCATAAAAGAAAAAAAAATAGTGTCGTCTTTATCTTTACGTACTATAAAACACAGTAACTTTCCGTGTCTTTCTGTGTTTCTGTCAGTCTTTATATCCGCTAACTCAACGGATTTTGATGTGGTTTTCAATACCAGTAAGATAATTTTTCACTAAAGGTATATGTAATTAATTCTGGGTGTTGCAAAAACTTACATGGATCGACAGGATATCAACAACCCGGGTTGTATGGAACAGTGTACTATGACTTACGAAGGATAACTACATACATAACACTTTGACAAAGGATTCAATGAAGACTTTACATCATACATAGTAATATGATTATCCTGAAACACCATACATACATAAAAAATTTAAAAAAAAAAAAAAAAAAAAACAAAAACAAAGTTAAGAGTAACAAAATGAACAGATTATCCGTTGGTCCCACACTAGGCCATGCCTGTCACGTGGTAGCCGGATTCGGAGTAACACGATACGATTATCCCAACACAGGCAACATTTTGCCTAAAGGGTGACTCCATCCCTTGTATCATGTACCTCATGTACCATAAATTATAGAAGGTTAATTATTTTTAACAAATATTAAAACAAATTAAATTAAATTAAGAGGCATGGTCTTGCAATGTAAAATGAAATTTAATAAAAAGCAGGAACGCATTGCGTTTCAAAGTTACACTTATAACATTAAACATTAACATTTTTTAATTTAACAAACAATAAATAAATAAAAGCAAGGCCAATATCACACGGAATAACCTCCTCCCATACTAAGCTCTAAGTTTTTTTAATATAATTACAATGCAGAAACATAAAAAAACATTACTCAAGAGCAAATACTGCCAGTCATCACATAAAAATTTGCCCAAAAGGAATCGAACCAACACCGCTGGCTTAGCAGGCAGCGCCACTACCAACTAGGCTAGGCGCATAGTCAAATTCTGCGCTTACTGATCATTCTGATCATCTAACACTAGTTTCATAAAGAAACCAACTTTTATTCTAAAAAAAAGATCCGGTTACATCCGGTTTATGGTTACGAATGCGGTATTTTGGGTCTCACACTCAAACTTAGGTCCAACTAATACACTCAGCGTCGCACGAATAAAACTATTCCATACCAATACAGTTTATATTATAAATATATTAAGGGTTCCGCAACACAGAATTCCTAAATTACGTTAGAAATGCGTCCGAAGTTTGCTTTTAATTATACGTAAAAAAAATATTTTCGCCATAACATATACAAATATGAAGGAACAACACAATTTTCATCCCATTTCTTATATTATCAAGGTTGTCTGGAAGAGATCGCTATGTAAAAATAAAACCTGTTGTTTAACATATACATACATACAATTTAGTAACCTGTTTTTAATTTGTAACTCTGCATTTGGTGTGCAATAAAGAGTACCTATTTGAGTATTTGAGGTTTTTTTATTGTAAAGATTTATAAATTTAATCGTATAAGTAAGCAATTAAAATATCAAATGAAGTAAAGTATAATACAACAAGTTCAAATTTAAATCTATAAGCAAATATTTATATATTTACCTCGAAAAAACTTCCTATTTCAATAAATAAATTAATTAAAAGAAATTTCACTCTGATACTGTTATTAACAGCAAGTAAAAGCGTCTTTATTTTTTTAAATAGAAGAACCCCCATCAAAATTCGAAAATATTTCTGCTAAGTTACGGGCCCCGAAAAATATATTTCACATTCGATTACTGCACTCGAAACTCGGCCGTGGACAGGCGTGTTTATCGTATACTATAAAACATGGCTGCCGGTGGCAGAACGGCGCGTTTTACGATGATTTGCGCCGACGCGCCGACGCGCCGAGTGGACGGGAACCGGTTTTAATAAAACCGGAATTCCGGTTTTAACTAGATTTTTTAGCCAAGTTTTCTTATAAGAAACTTGGTTTTTTATTTCACGATTACTGATTTTGACAATCGAACTTCATTAGTAAGTCATTAATTATAATAAGTAATCATTTTCAGTCATCAGTTTCAAGATCGATTTCATCATAATATTAAAAAAGATAAAGAATAAATTCATTTTAACAAGTCACACATGAATCAATCATATTTTTTTTATTTTTGACTCACTCTACTTTGGATATAATTTGACTTATTAATCTGTATTTCATACCAACACTAATACTTTCAAATAAACCGGATCGCCTGTAAATCCGAATAATGACTCAGTTTTGAAATAACGGCATTCTCTGCCGCAGAGCTTCGCGGCAAACGGCCAGCGCCATCTATTGTCTATGCTTGTCACTAGCCGCGGAAGCCATATTTTTCGCACGACGTTTATTTGCGGTTTTTCCCCGCCGCGTTGCGGTTGAATCTACCCGTCGTGCGCTTAATGGCGTTGAGTTATTTCCGTCTCAGATTTTATGGTACAAATTTGAATAATATAGTTTTTATTTGGGGATTTGTTTTAAAATACCAATAGCAAAAATACTCTGGATTTTTTATGATATTATAAAAATAATCTGAGAATCGTGTAATCTATAGGTACTAGTATTATAAAGCTGAAGAGCTTGTTTGTTTGCTTGAACGTGCGAATCTCAGGAACCTACGGGTTCGATTTGAAAAATTATTTAAAGTCCATTTATCGAGGAAGGGTATATTCTATATATCATACTCACATAAACCGAAGCGAAGCGAGGGCGGATCGCTAGTCTTCGATAAAGTAATTGGAATCTAAAACCAACACAATTTTAAAAATCCTCAAATATGGCGTGACCTTCACCATCAACCTGAATTTACAGAATCTGTATATCTAATTTAATTAAAATCAAAAGCTTAAAGCATCACAAAGCAATTTTGTTTTATATAAAAGGTTTAAAATCATTCTTACAATTAAAATGTATATTAGTAGTCCGATTCCCTCCCAAAAAACCCCAAAATGACAGTTACCATAACCTTGAAATCCGATCCTTTCATCTCTAAACACGATTAAACCCAACTTAGCACCAATAACTTACAATCGAAATAATCAAACATTTCAGACAAATTAAACAGCCTGTATTCAGCGTTTGCTTAGGACGATGTTCTCTTAAGCTAAACAAACGGGACAGAGCGAAATGGCTTAAGTAAAGGGTACCAATAGGCTTAGTCGCATTCTACAAAAGCTAACGATCTAAAAAAACGGCCAAGTTCGAATCTGGCGTGCACATGAAGGATTCCGTACCTTCTTGTATGGGGCCCTCTTTAACTTTTAAGCTCAAGAGATACAGTTATTGTTGAGGACAAACAAAACACTCCAAAAAAATCGCGTTTTCGTAAGCTGTAATAGAAATACATAGTCTGTAAACATTTCATGTGTTCAAGTGTCTAGCTATTACAGTTCATTAGATACAGCCTATTGATAGACAGACAGATGAACAGTGGAGGCTTTGTAATAGTGGCCCGTTGTCACCAAGACGGAACCCCAAAAAAGAAAGATGTCTGTCTTACGTTAGTAAAATTTAATCCAGGGTTGTAATGCTTATTCACCTAAACTTGACGCACGTTCATTCAGTCACCTATTCCTATCACACTCGTTACCTAAACTTGACGCATGTTCATTCGTGCGTGTATGAACATGCGTCAAGTTTAGGCAACGAGTCTTTTAATACCAGCCTGCATTTTTTTGATTTTGTCGTCTATATAATGTACATATACTGTATTAAAAATAATTAACCGCCTCTAAATAATTAACCGCCTCTAAATAATTAACTCTCGTTACTTCGCTTAAAATATTAAGCCTATGTCAACAACAACGCTACGACCAAGACGGATCTAACGACACAATTATAAGTTAAAATCCATCAAACCCTCCTTTTGACGCAATCGGAAAAAATGGTACTACCGATTCCAACGCCTGATAATAAAATTTAGCCGCTAAGTATGACATCTTATTCATTCCCTTTCTTATGGACCATGTACTGACCTTTTTTTTTCAGTCTGCAATGAGCTAAAAATATCTTGAAGTTAGAAATCTCAAAAGAACACACTGAAGGCCTGAACAAACGTATTCACAGCGATGATCTTACAAGACTATTATCACAGCAAGACTGAATATTTGCGGATCAAACCGGCCTAAACCAACACGCCAATGGAGCCATAGGGCAGTGTACCCTCGGTGCCCAAACTTCAAAGTAAAAGTAAACTTGAGTCATTTTGTATGGAAACTTAAAAGGCTGGTACCCAATGTGTTAATCCTCAGTGCCAAGGGAAAAGGGGTAATATCGGAAAACAATCTCGGAGTGGGTCAATTGTAAATGTGTTCTTAGAAGATAATTAAAAAAAACCCGGGACCGCAGTTTTGTAGACAGGATCGCAGTTGGTGAATATGATGTGCTCGCTTCGCTCATACTGATCATTTGTTACGTTTAATGAGTGTAGTAGTCAAAATAAAGCGTGAATGGCATTTGCGTCCATTTCGCTGGAATTTATAGAAGAGAGACGTGACTGATTCATATCTCGATTATTTTGCTCTCTATAATAAATAAATAATCAATTACACGGTCACTCAAGTTAAACCATAACCTTGAAAGTATTTTTCTAAATCGTAATATAAATACCAATTGTTGTAAGTACTTATAGCAAACATATCGTGAGATAGAGCTGGGTATGCTCTATTAGCAGAACATTTTTTCAAACCGATAAGAAATAATAACAAATAAAAAAAAAACTTACACGACGACTAGACGTAAGAGCGTGGAGCTAACCCCATGTGTGTGTGTTTTCGCGTGCGAGTGCGAGTATCTATAAGTAACTTGACATTGGCGAAATACACATTAACAGGAGTGAAAGCCATTAATTAAAATTAGAATAAGAACTAGAATACTTACATGAATTGAGCTAGTCCCAAACTAAACTCTAGGCTTATACTATGGGTACGTACTAGAAAACCATATACAGAGAAATAAATACTCACCTATATAAACCCAAGACAGAAACAAATACTCGTACTCATCCCACAAATATTTACCCTAACCATGAGTCGAACCCGGCACCACTAGCTTCGTAGGTGCAAATGAAACTCTGATATCTCCCCTATATAGCAATATCTTACGTCACACCACCCTATAGCGACTATCTACAAAAGTGACAAAATCTCTTCCAAATCAAGGCACATTAACTTTTCTAACTATAAAGTACTCGGGGCAAGAAAAACGAATCCACCCCTACATGGGTCGCAGAAAGCAGAAAGTTTCTTAAAATCTTGAATTATTTTTCTTCCTACCATTAACTTACTTTACTTGTATGGCTATGGTGCTAGGAGGGAAGATGTGTACAATTTTAGATAAGTCACATTCAAAACCAAAGTAAATGGGAATGATGAAAGGGGGGCTTAGGCTAACGTTCCACAATGAGATCAGGAACGTATTAAGAAGGGGCCAGGTCAGGTGACTCAGGAGTACGCAAACCCGACGCACGTGTATGAAGAGAGCTATGAGTGTGGAGGAAGCGAGGGTAGTTTATCTGGATCGTAGCAAGTGGTATCTGCCTACCCCTGCGGGAAAGATGTGCTTTTTATGAATGTATGCGTAAAACCAAGTTCTACTGGATAAAACCTGCTTTTGAGTAATATCTGTACGTGGAAGTAATGTCCTATCAATTTGCTGAGATTTACTGGCTAAAAACTAGCGCTGTAGGTGTCTAACACCTCAGCATTTTTCATTTATCTGAAAGATATTATTATCAGAACATTAAAACTTGATCTTTAACATTATTCACTATGTTGTTGGTAAGAAAGTTGACATCTAACTTCTCTCTCTTCGACGAGTTCCTACAGTACCTTTCATCTAAGCAACGCCATGTACACCGAATTGTTACTTGTCAACTGTCACTTTCAGCTTTGTGAGATACAGAGCTGATATCGACGAGTACTATCTTTAGATCTTTACCATAAGCCTTGACATAGGGACAGGCACAACAAAACCCGGCTTTGTCGAGCACTAACAGACAGAACAAAGAGCTATTCAGGACACCCGAACTAAAGCAGAAACGGTGAAGTGCGAGTCGTACTGCGTGGATGCTCGGCGTTTGCTCGGTGCAGTCTTAATTTAACATCTCTTTGACCGTAAGGCTAGCCAATTCGGAGCAGACCCCTTACAGGTTCTGAACTCCTGGTAGGATGCCTCAACACCCTCATCTGAATGATTGTCAAATAATAGTTTGCCGAACTGGATTCCTTCAAGGAGTCTTGACTCCAACATTTTGTCTGTTTTTACTGTACCAGACTTAAACTAACTAACGTAACAATTGACCGGTTTTTTTGTTTTATATTTTCCTTTTGAATTGACACTACAATCACACTTAATTTGATGCTAATATTTTACGGTTTTACTATAGATGAAAATACAAACAAACGTTGAATAAAAAGGTTTCTTGTATGAAGGCCGTATTGTTTGGTTATCTAAAAATATAATAATACCATTAAAGGAGCAATAGATAATATAACCTGAATTTAGGTAACGGCTCCAATGATTTTTATGAAAGGGCATTGGGTAAATTAGTTTGAAAAATATTTGATTTTTTTTTACTTATTTATTTAGAGGACTTCGAAATACACAAAGACATACATAATTAATGACGTTAAATAATATCGGAGCCGAGATATTTAAGATTTATGTGTTCCGGTTTTGGTACTAAAAGCACGCCTAGGTAAGAATATTAAATATCTCGGCTCCGATGGAGTTAAGAGTATTTCATTACATAACAAAACATGATTATTTTGAATTATTCTATCATAATTTACCACTTCTAGTAATAGCCGCTGGCCTTGAAAATTTATGACTTTTATAAATGACTCTTTTACCCAAACCCCTTTAGTATGCAGGGGGTTTCGGGGGCGAAAAAAACATCTAACTAGGTTCTATTTTTAGAGAACGTTGTAAAAAAAACCCCGAGCAAATCTCGGTCATCCAGGTACTTATTAAAAAATGAGCCGTTTAAATCCATATTTAAAAAAAACCGGCTCTAAAATAACGGTTTAAAAAAAATACAAGTCTTTAAGGGTAGGACATATGAAAGGATTAAGTAAGAATAGGGTTTGGTTTGGTACCTTAGGTACAAAACCCCAAAAAGCAAGTCACGATACTAAAATTTAACTACGTCTAAAGTCGAAAGTAAAAACGCTAAGAAAGTGGCTGGGTAGGTATGTTATGAAATGTAGATGATATTAAAATGCCGCGATGGGGGGAAATATGGAAATCGTATCGCCTTCGAGGGGGAGGTTATCCGCCGACTTCCCTAATATTCATCCCCCCAGTTTAATATAGTTACGGATTTTGAAATTGTATGTGTGGATTGGTGTGGATTTACATACGAGAGAAGAATTTCGGTACATTACGTGCAAAGTTTGTAAGCGTCGGAAATGCTATGCAGCCATTTGGAGACATGGATTAACTTAAGCGTAAATGTGAGGCTTTGGATAATCTTTATTGGTTGTTAAAGGTTGCTCTTCTCTGCGGGGTTTCAGGTGATATTTTTTTGATCGAAGAAAACACGCAAGGATGATTTTGAATTTCGATCCATTTCGTTTTTTTTTTTGTACTTAACTACATTTGATAAACGTATATTAGGTCCTTACCTTTTAAAGAATGTTATGAAAACTGTGGTTGCATTTAATTTTGCGGATTATTTAGTAACGTCAAATGCAAACCAAACCAAATTCTGTCAGGAATATTGGACACTTCTAAACTATATTAAACATATCTTAATTACTTAAAAATAAATAGCTTCATAAAACTCTGCGTAATCGAAACACTTGAACTCGCAGCACATGAAAAGAGTTGAGTTCACACTTTAATTTTAAACATTAAGTAAAAAAAATATCCATTATATTTGAATCTAAAACCTTTATAACATAGTGTATTACTGAATTATAAAAAGAATTTAGAAGTTAAAATTGAAACAAATTCCGTAAGAAATAGAACACGTAAATAAAACTATTTCATAAGTAAGGACCAATATTTTTTTTTAATGATTATCATCTTGATCTTGCCCTTATTACAGTCATTTAGAGGCGGCGCAGAATATACTTAGTATTATAAATAAGTCTTATTCCAGTCTATACAAATTCGGCGTTTAATCTAAGTATAAGAACTTATTCTCGTTTGGTCGAATCTGCCGATAATCGTACGGCGGAGTAAATGGAAGGAAATTCTTACAAATCGATATCCAGGTTACGCAGCCAGTCGATTCGATAGCCTCAGCAGTTAGTTCCTAGTACAGGTCACTCGGGTTGCCTTGGTAACGTCTTTGGGGGCAGCGCTCCACAATGTGCTGGATTGACTAATCCCCAAGACCAGTTACATAATGGGTCCTCACTCCATCCCAACTTATACCTACTTCATATATTATCACCTGCCGTGGCCCGTGCGCACAGGCCACCTGATGGTAAGTGGAAACTGTGACCCATAGACAATCGCATTCACAAGACTGCAATGCAATCCTAAGACTGCAAATACGTTGCCAACCCTGTGGACTAAGAGGGAATGCATCTATGCTAGTCATTTCACCGGCTGTCTTATCCCCAAACCGGAACACAACAATGCGAACACTGCTGTTTGGCGGCAGGTTAATGGATAAGATGGTGGTAGCGATCCGGATGGACCCTGCACAAGGTCCTACCACCCGCAAAAAGAATCCTGTTGAAAGAAAGAATGCTGTTGAAAGATCGCATGAATGGACGTTTGTTTCAATCACGCTAGAATGGCTGAACAGATCGGGATGAAATTTGGCACATAGGTAGATTATAACACAGAGGTTAGGTACCTTTAATCCCGAAGTAAGTCACTGTTCTCGTGGCATGGCAACATTACGAGTTCTTTGCGGAAGGAGTTGCGGGCATAAGTTTAAATTGGTTAATCACTAATCACACTAATAATTATAAATGCGATAGTTTGTGAGTGTTTGATTATATTGTTGTTATTGTTTTCTGAATAAATTAAAAAAAAAAATAAAAAAAAATAAAAAAAAAATGTTAAGTAGTAGTAGTAGTAGTAGTAGTAGTGGTAGTAGTAGTAGTAGTAGTAGTAGTAGTAGTAGTAGTAGTAGTAGTAGTAGTAGTAGTTAAGTTAGTTGAATCAATACATAAGTTACCTTTAACGCGTAAAAATCACTGTTCTTGTTGGAGGGTCAACGAGGACGAAATCATGGGCAAAGGATGGAGAAGGCTATTAACGAATAACTTAAACCTCTTAAAGCCTTATTATGCTGGTGAAAATAGCTGTTTAGGTATATTCTTCATCATCATATCACCACTGTGTTACGAATTCATTATAATTCATTTAACTTAAAATTTAGATTTGCATGAAATAATAATACCTAATTACCTAATTAAAGCATAATTATAAAGTCGAACAATGAGAACTTATTTTAGCGGCTCTATTCTTATTGCTAAACCATATTGCCTTGGCAATATTCTCGTATCGTCAGCGTTACAATATCTCTAATTTACTTGACACTAATGGAAGCCAAGTTAAAAACAATTTATTGCAACGTCATGCGTTCGAATTTTCATTGTTGTGTGTCGGTTTTCCAATTGCGATTGTTAACTGTATATACATTGATACACACACACAGAAACGCAAGCTCAACCAATTGAACTTCAAACTTTTCGTTATTCTACTCCATGATAAAAAAACCCTACACGTTATTTTCGCGTAAAAAAAAACCACGACTAGCATATCAAACAGAATTCCATATGTTACAACTGACAACTCTCATGTTTCATAACCTGCCGGGCAAAAACTAACCTTAAAGGTTACTATTTTATAAAAACAAAGCGTAAAATTCCCGCTATTCACCCAGAGGCTCGTACACCAAACATCTAAATCCGAAGTCACTATAACCCTGTCCTTTTTTATCAAGCGCATATTATCTGAAGAGTAAAAAGGATGGACTTTCGATGCATCGTTTTTAGTAACCTAACCCGGTCTATATATTGTCTATAGGTCGTTTTCGAGGCGTATTTTTCTCCGGGGAACTGTGGCCGTTATGGAACTCCGCCAGCGATGGCTGCCATACACAATGTATGATATTCACTCGTTTATAACCATTTTGTGCTCTATGAATTTCTATGATATCCCCTTGGACTCAAAGTTACGTGGTAGACGTTTCAAAAGTTTTAGTTTTTAGTCTCAAGTTATGAGGCAGTTGCCTAAGCGTCGCTCGGTAGAAGTGCGTTTAAAAATTTACCGGTTTTTTTGTATATCATTTGAATATTAACTTTTTATAATACCTAAAACTAGAACGAGTTGTTTTAACTTTTGGAACTGTAAATATTGTTGCCATTATTATATTATAATGTCAAGACAATACTTTTTTTATACTTTGTTTATTAATGTTGCTTTAAGCATTAAAATGTTATTTTTCGTATTGTTTTATTGTTTATGTTGACGATCTCAATGTAATTTTCGTATCGTATGACTTGTAACGTAGTAATGTAATTAAAAACATATTTTTTTATTGTAACGATACATTGACGGATAAATAAACCAAGCTAAACTAAATTGAACCTGTCTTTATATTTGAATATTTTGAATCAAGACATTTTTTTCTACCCATTTCGGTTTCAAAACATTTTGCTTTTTTACGATACGGCCCTTTTGCACATAAGAGCTACCGTAACGTTAAAACAAGAAAAGAGACCCAGATGGATCAATTCAGTGCGGTTTTCCTCAATCGATACTTAATTTTTTCGATCTTATTCAGAAATCGGTGGTCTATTAAAAGTTCCCGGCTTCAGAGGTTTATAGTCATGCCGCTGTAGGTAAAAGGCCCGTTTTCACGGATGTCAACTCCGTAGAATGTTATCATGTTCTTAATAGCTATCGCCAATCTTCGTTTCTCTATAATACACAAGTGACATATATATTCTTAGTTGCGAGTGTAAGCGTGATAGCGATAGCCAGCCCAAAGCTATTACGAATAAGAAGCTTGGTATTCCCAAAATATGTGAGGCATGTTTGAGGTTATATTTTGTACTGCGTTGACAGCTGTCAAACCGGGCCGAGTATGGTCACAATTGACAACTCCCTTGTTAATGTTACAGAAGGTTTTTAAAAGGTTTTCCGAAAAAAACCATGCTTATGGACATTTGATCGACTTTATTTATAAGTAAATAAGGGCTGTCACTGGTAACTCTGGTTACCACAAAGCACGTGAGTAGATTAGTGTACGTTTCCAGACAAAATTCTATAGGGTGATGGCACCAATATTGGAAACTTTTAGCTGACAGGCACAGGGTAATGGACACAACTCTTGATTCAAGTTTCATACGGTCGTAAATTGATTGTTGCAAAACAGATGAATTACCCTTATCTTCTGATTCAAGCGTCCATCATTGGTCCTAGTGCATTACTGGTTCCGTCACTCAATCATAATTTTTAACAGAACTTTTGTCTTTAAAAAAAATCCTGTGTCAATTGGGATAGGCCAAAAAAATAACTCACAGTTTTTATATTCTAATTCGTCATTTTCATTAATTTTGTATTTGACACTATAGTTTTGTTTTTGACATGATTATTTTGGGTTGGCATTATCTAATAAATTCAAAAAACATTTAAATGATCTAATGTTGAAAAGTGATTGTAATAGTGTATTAAAATATACCATTTCAAGCTGTTTTCGCCTAACCCGTAATATACACCTAGGAGGGCTTCAAGCCGAAAACAAAAGTCAAACAAAGGTTAAATATACTTTTGTCGAAATATCCGAAATATTTATCAAAACTTAATAAAGCAGAACAGCTTTAAAACCCTATTCCTCGAAATGGTTTTCGAATTGGAGTAATCGCAAAAAATATGAACAATCCCAATTACATTATTATTTAATCTTCTTTTCAATACAAATTATTTACTCAAATATGAACGCAATAACTACTTAAAGCGGCAAAGCCGTAATAAGCGGTCGCTCAACAGTCTTAATGACACCTCTGAGAATTGTAACGTATTTACCGTACGTTCTGGCAACATTGTGGAATCAATTGTAAGTTATTTATAGTTCAGGAAATGTGATTTAGCCGTCTGTTGGGATATTAGAGAAACTTTTCAATTTTTCAGTTCGTCAGTGAAGTTATTACCGGTAATATAAAGCCAGTGGGCCTAGTAAGATTGCGTTTGTCCGTCACTCTCGTACTTATATACGTGTCAGAAAGTGACGGATGTTTTTGTCACGCGATAAGAGGATCCATATTAGGCCCCCAGAGTTCAGTACCTACCGCTAGCTTAGTTGGTAGTGAGTACTGACACTACCTACCTACAAAGTAAGCGGTCCTGTCTTAAAAAAAATGTCTTGGGTGCAGTTTTGTATGTATTTAAATATATATTTCTCTATTTTAATAATGATTATCGTTCTTCTTCTTCGTACGGTCATTCCTGCATTTTTCTATAAATTAAGGTTAGTGTTTTGTATTAATTTGTCATCGTTGTCTAATACCCATTGTACAAGCCTAAAGCGTAACTTTGGGATTGGGTAAATGTGTGTGAAATAGTCCCCTGATATTTACCTACTGCTTTATTTGATCCGCTTCATCGATTAAAAATGAGACCAAATATAAAAATAAGTTTTTATCTTTTGCGTTATATTAACAATAATGCTCTGATGGGAAATTTTAGACTGCCGGGTTTATTAATAGAACTTTTGTTCAATAACAAATTAAAAAAGTAATGTAGTTATAGAAAACCCTTGGTTGATGTGGTCAAGACTCAAGTCAACGGGTACCCAGTCGGTAACAACTCGGTTCGCGTTCGAGCACTTCAACGGTGACAATAAGTGCCTAAAGCTGATCTGATGTAGTCATCTCCTCTGTAGTGAAGGTAGACCTACCAAGTTTAAACTCGTTACAATGATGACTAAAGGGTGTCCCCAAAATGCATTTTTTATACACAGGGTGTTTGGCAGTCAGGTGTCAGAGTTCTAAGAGATTCCCAACATTTTGACACCATTTGCTATAAAAAATAAATAATACCTTAGTTCTTCAAAATAAATTCAAATTGACGCCTGCGAATCCTTGGCTGATTATCAATTGTTTTTCTTACAAAGGGCATTTAATCAAAAAAAATAAAAAAACACAATATCTGTAAAAACCGTGCAATTTTGCACAATATAGTTGTAGTTAAAAGCGTTCTGAATGACCCTAACTACGAGTATCATCCCTTAAAAGCCCTCCAACCGACTGCCAAACACCCTGCGGGTTACCTGATGGGAAGTAATCACCACCGTCCATAACACCACCAACTCAAGAAGGGTTGTCGGTGCGTTGCCGGACAATTGTGTAAGATTTTTTACTCATGGCACCCATGTCATATTTGGTTGGAAATACCGCCGAAGGCAGTTCGTTCCACAGTTTCACTGTACAAGGCAAAAGGTGCCTAGTGAATCTCACGGTGGAAGAACGCCATTAATCAAGTATATATTTCTTAAGTACTTAACTTTCGCGATATATTCTTGGTCGAAACGAATATAGTTAGAACTTAGCCTTTTCTACTATCTGATCGTATTATTAACATTATCCTCTACTTATTTATTTATTTTATTCTTTTGAAAGGCGGCACATTCGGAAATAATTATATTGCAATGGGGCTAAAAATGCAGAGGTATAAAGACCATTCTATAAGCCTATGTAAGTTTGCTTGACTGCTAAGTCAAACTTTCTAAGTCTTAAACTCAAAGCTTCTGACAATAAGGTAAAAACTGTGTGGAAGATAATAAATAGAGAAACAGGTAAATCAAAAACTCGTGATAATAAAATCGCTCTAAACAATGGTGACAAACAAATCACCTCAAACAAAGACGTGGCCTTAGCGTTCGAAGATTATTTCTCCACCATAGCCATTAATACCACGAAATGTCTTCAATCATCTGCGATTGAAGCTCAAAAATCACTTTGTGCTAATGTTACTAAATGTAATGTTAGCTTTGATTTTAGCTATGTAGATTCAGCTACTATTGTTAAGGTATTTAAATCGCTCAGTTTAAAAAAAACTGAGGATTTATGGGGAACTTCAGTTAAAGTCATCCATCATGTCATAGATATAATTGCTCCTCACTTAGCTTTAATCTACAATAATTGCATTTCAGAGGGGGTCTTTCCAAATCTTATGAAATATAGTAAAGTCATACCACTTTTTAAATCAGGTGAGATGAGGGATTTAACGAATTTCCGTCCCATTTCTATTCTACCTGTTTTAAGTAAAGTTTTTGAGAAGTTAATGTTAAATGATATGTTAGGTCACTTCAATAGAAATAAACTGCTTAACAGTAATCAGTTCGGGTTCACCAGAGGACGATCCACAACTGATGCAGCATCTGTACTCATTAAATATATATACAATATTTGGGAGAAATCTTGTGATGCAATAGGAATTTTTTGTGACCTTTCCAAAGCTTTCGATTGCGTAGATCATGCGACTCTCATATTAAAATTAGAACATTATGGTCTGACTAATAATTCTCTAAATCTCATGTCCTCATATCTTAGTGATAGGACACAAACGGTTGTTGTAAACAGAACACAGTCCATTGGAGCAGCTGTTAAATTAGGTGTGCCTCAGGGCTCCATATTAGGTCCTTTCTTATTTTTGGTTTACATTAATGACTTACCACCCATGATAGAGAATATTTGTGATATTGTGCTATTTGCTGATGATACATCATTGATTTTCAAGGTAGACCGAAAATCCGTCAATTACACTAGGATAAACGCCACGCTAGGTAAAGTACATAATTGGTTTACTAGTAACAATTTGCTACTCAATGCTAGGAAAACTAAATGTGTTAGGTTCGCTTTGCCTAATGTTAGACCGGTAGAATCTAGTATATTTCTAAATGGCGAGTGTTTGGAAATGGTAGATAAGGCGCTTTTCTTAGGGATAACTTTAGACAAAAACTTGCAATGGAGTCCCCACATAGCAGTACTAGCAGGTAAATTAAGTTCTGCAGCTTATGCTGTTAGGAAAATCAGGCAACTTACGAATGTTGAGACAGCTCGCTTAGTTTATTATAGTTATTTTCATAGTGTTATGTCATACGGTATTCTGGTTTGGGGAAAAGCTGCTGACATACAGACTATATTCGTGTTACAAAAAAGAGCCATCCGTTCTATATATAACCTAAACTCCCGTGATTCTTTAAGATTACTATTTAAAGAAATTAGTATTTTGACAGTAGCTTCACAATTTATTTATGAGAATATTATTTATGTCATTAAAAATCAGGACTCTTTTATTAAGAATTGTGATATACATAATTTTAATACAAGAAATAAAAATAAAATAGCTACTAAAAAATTTCGTGTTCGTAAGGTTTTTAAATCATTTGTAGGTCAATGCATCCATTTCTATAATAAATTACATGACGAAGTTTTAAAGTTACCATTTCCAGTACTTAAAACTTACTTGAAAAAGTCGCTGATGTCTAAAGCTTACTATAGGGTCGAGGACTATCTATCAGATAAAAGTGCTTGGCCTAAACTAAACACCCAAATAACTTAATAATAACTTCATCGTAAGAAATATGTAAACATTGTATATTGTCTAGGGGACACGGTTTCTGTAGGAGAATGTATCGAAACTTTTTATGTAGTTGTATTACACCATCATAATTAAGTATAATTTTTCATAATTATTTTCTATTACTTACTACCAATTAGTTCTGGAGAAAACTCAGAGTTTTGGCACATTTTCCTGCTCAACTACGCGTGAATACATTTATTTCTTATCTTATGTTAGATTCATTGTTTTATATAATGCTAGGTTAAGTTTTAAAATTGTACCTATATTTAAAAAACGACTAACTGTTGAGTTTCTTGCGGCGCTTCTTCTCAGCAGTGGTCTCTTGCGAAGCGCTGGTAGATTTTTGACGTGTAAAAGTGCCCGTGCGGCCTACTTACTGAATAAACATCTTTTATCTTTTTTTTTTATCTTTTTATGTCAAATGATTATTTGTATGACCGTGAGACGTTTACCCGTTGATAATGTGTATTATTAATACACTAACGACCCGCCCTCGCTTAGCTCCGGTTTATGTGAGTTTTCTGTAACACCCGTACATAAACCAAAATCTATTATACAAATAAACCTTTATCTTGAATTACTCTATCTATTACAGTTTTGCAGACTATTTTTTAAGAAAAATATGTAATTTTTTGGTTAATAAATAAACAATAAAAAATAATAAAAATATTGCTGAGAAATGCATTAAAATCCGAACTTGAGTAAAGATATAAGCGAGCAGACTGCGGAAGCGACTTCATTTTATACTACATTTATGTAAAAGAAGATATCGTAACATTCACTTTTTTTTTTTGCTTGATAATCCGAACAGGCTTGAATCCATGATTGTTTTTATTTTGCCCAAGAAAAGCTTATGTCGGTTGTGATAATGTCTATGATTAAACTATGTAAGTACAAATTCGTGAAATCAGCTGAGACCATTCAAGATCAATATCAAAGAGCTTAAAGCTTAGATTAACTGCCTCTTAGCTTACCGTTCCTGACTGACTCTCAATGGCAGTGTTGAGTTTCAAACGGCCACGCTTAACAGTCACTCATCTTGACTGAGGCTCTATTTGTATTCAGAAAGGACTAGAGCATAGACCAAGTATACAGGGTGGCACATTTAGATCGGTCAGTATGGGCAAGTCTGTTTAACTATAAGACATGCAAAGATCTGTTCTTAGGACCTATGTCATCGATTTTAGTGACAATAAACTGCATACATAGTTTTAAAAAAACCTTGTTCTTTGTTTGGAAATCGAGCCTGGTATCGAAAAATGAAATGCTATATGAAAAAAATGGGTGTCATTTCGAAGACCCACTTATTTTATTAAACAAAAGGATATGAAAATTATTTTGATTTCGAGTCAATTCGGAGAAATACTGGAAAAGGGCCGAATCTTAAGTACCCGAAACCGACGTGCGTGCATGACTCGATGTATGAATGTGGAAGCAAATGGAAAGAAGTGGTCTCTGCCTACCCCTCTGGGAAACAGGAGTGATTTAATGTATGTATGTATGTATGAAATACGATGCTTTTTATTCATTTTAGATATTATCTTTCATAGTACTACACTCGCTCTTCGTAATTGTATTTTCGCATCTTTTATTTTATTTTTGCATCATTGTATTCTTTGTTTCCTTATCCGTTTGTTTTTTGAGAATCTGATCCCATATGACTATTGTGGTGATCGCTTGTTCTGACTCTTAAGTAGTACATTTGTTATTGATTACATATTTAATTCGAGACGTTGCATGTTATTCTTTAAGTGAATGTGTGGAAGCTTGTAATTTGCTTTTAGATATAAGTATGTTCGATCAATTTGTATTAGGCAGTAAGCTTTCTTAATTACTGCTTATGACTTATACATACACAATCGATATCTAAATAAAAATAATGTTAGTTTTATTTTTTAATATGACCGGTTTCGATCCTCGAACTGAGTACCTACAGGGTTTTTTTCTAATCAATTTATGCAGATTTTCTTGTCACTAAAATCGACAAGTTACTGACTTGCCCATACTGACCGATCTAAATGTGCCAACCTGTATATTATTGTACCAAAGACTAGAGTTGCATTCATCGTCCAAATTACGACGTGTGTTCCGGTTGACGTTATTCGTAATACCAATTTAACTGCCAGTACACTGCAATTACAGTGGAGGGCAAACTAAAGGGCATCATACTATAGAATGATAGTCCGTTTGTCAAGAACATAGACTTTAACGTATTAATAAACTAATCTCATCTCTAATGCTCGTCTTGAGATCTATGTGTCAAAAATGACAGTGTTCTATGGTTTGACGTTTACTTTGACGTATCTTGTGACGCGCATCTCAGCCAAGATGAGTTTATTAATACGGGCCTTAGTTTCTTTTCTATTTAGATTCAAACAATTCTACACAGATTTTAATTGGTTAAGCGGCCTTTGTATTTATTTTATACTAATTACTTATTTTTATTATTATTTGCTGTTTAGTTCATTTTTACTTTTATCATGGCTGTATATCGGTATTTATGTAAGCGTTTTATCGAAACAGGGTTATGTTTTCAAAATGATGGGCGTTTTTCCGATCCTTGATAATATATTTAGTATGTTTGTACAGCGTTCCGTGAGTACTGTATTGTAACGTGATTCATAAACGCAACTTGTTAAGTTAATGTCAGGTTGACAGCTAGGCTGACAGCTCTCTCTCACTTGGATCACGACACCAGCAACACGTCTCCAGATTATATAAAAATATAAGTTGTTATTATAAGCCACATAAAGAAGAAATTAATAAACCTCCAAATACTAAACAGACTTTTATTAATAACAATACAGGTAGGTACTGGGTGAAAATCAGCGCTGTAGGTGTCTGACGCGTCAGCATTTTACTGAGCCAGTGTCCGTTTCATCGCCGCCAGGACACACAATGCGTGCTATCCCTGTTACTTTCACTGTTTTGTTTCATCATTTGTATTTGTGTGTCTTATGGTTGGTCAATAAATATATTTCTTCTTCTTTTTCTTATTCTTAGTGGCAATAGTACATATTATTATTTTATTTAATACGACAAGGTTGAGTAAAATCTTTTATTGCTTTTTTTTTATAGTTCTACTTTCTGTGTCTAGCTTTTACGATTCAGGAAAAATATTATGTAACTCGAATATGGGAGAAGACACTGATATCTGTAACCCCAGTTTACTCCACCTAGCTCAGAAATCAGGGACTTTCAATTCAATTTGTACCTATTTTATGTCAATAAAACATTATCTTATCTTATCTTTTGAGTCAGACAAACTAACACAACAGTGAAAGCTTAGTCATCCTTATAACCAATTGGGATTGACCAAAAAAAAATACTCACGGTTTTTACTTTCTTATTCGAAAGAATAGGAAATTTTAAGACACCAATTTCATTAATTTTGTATTTGATCCAATAGTTTTGTTTTAATATCTTTATTTATTTAGCAGACATTTTATGGATGACATGATTATTTTAAATTTGGGATGGCATTTTCTAATAAATTAAAACAATTAAATGATATCCAATGAAAAAAAGTGATTCTAATAGTCTATTAAAACATACTATTTCAAGCTGTTTTCGCCTAACCCGTAAGATACACCTAAGAGGGCTTCAAGCCGAAAACGAAAGTCAAACAAAGGTTAAATATTATACTTTTGTCGAAATATCCAAAATAGATAAATAGGTATTTCAAAAACTTAATAATGCAGAACGATTTTAAAACCCTATTCCTCGAAATGGTTTTCGAATTGGAGTAACAGTAAACATATGAACAATCCCAATTCCGTTAATGCCCTTTAGGTACCTACATTTATAAAAACTGCCAACTGTGCCCATATGCATAAAGACTATTTTTTATTTAAAGAAAAACATTTCCCCATAACAATCAAAATAATTCCGTGTGTATTTGTGCAGTCCCGCGGCAGGATGCATAAAAATAATTTATAGTCCGGCGTGCCGCATGCAGACGGGACGGTGGACGGGTCGGGCGGGAGTGATACCAAGTATGCCCTATTATTTATTTCACGAAGACACGGCATAAGGCAGGGAGACCATCGTTTGCCCTAACATTATTTGTCCTAATTCACGAGTTGTAATTATTATTTGTAATAAACGGGTTTTCAGCTGCGGTTAGGTTAAGTTACGATTTAATTATGACAACACTTTTGTTTTTATTTTCAATTCAATTATTTATTTCGTTTTCATAATGGTACAGCTTATTGTAATAAATAAGTAATAAAAAAATTAACCCTGCAGGGCACAGCAACACTAGGAGAGAGGAGGCATACATTAATTAGTAGTAGGTATATGTATTATAATCATTATTAATTATAGTAATGCGTCTTCTGTATATAGGTATTCTTTTATTGTATAATATGCTTTGTTTACTAGCAATTGTTTCAGTTTACTAATAAATATTTTTCCATCTTTCTTTATTTCTTTTAATGGCTCTAAGTATGGCATGGTTATGAATAAATTATAGTTCGGACTATTATTAATACATTAGGAAAAATAGCAATTAGGATTTCCAATATAAACCCATCTCAGTCCCAGCTCTGTTTGTTTTTTTTTGGTCTTAACAAATCATAATAGCTCTGAGATTTGATAATATTGATTCGACAATGAAAATAGACTTTACTCTACATTGCATTTAGCCATTCTTGATTTTATAACGTAATCATAATTATTGTCATGATAGCTATACGCAAGAAAAAGTGGTATTAAGTCATAATAATACCCCTGTGTACTAATGACTACTAGTTCTACTAAATATAATAATATAGTATGAAATTTTATATTTGGGTATAGGGTGACAGAACCTGTAATGGACTAGGACCAATGATGGACACTTGATTCTTATTTTACAGGAGTTAGGTATTCATTTGTTTTGCAACAATCAATTTGAGACCGTATGGAATTTGAATTAAGAGTGAAGTGTCCATTACTGGTGCCGGTCAGCTAAAAGTGTCCATCATTGGTGCCGTCACCCTAGCTATCATGTCAAGGACCAAGTAGCATATTTTTGTATTTATCAATGCATTGTTCAAATCTGCAAAAAATTTAGTAAATCGGACCATTAAAAGTAAATTAAAATCGACTGACTATATGACTATGACTATGACTATGACTTCCAAGATTACATCGTTCATTAGTTAGTTACAGTTGAGGCTATACAAAAGTAATTAATTATTATTAAAGCGAAGCGGCCACTTGAATTGCAGTTAATTACACAGACAGACATCTACATTCCGGATGCAAAGGCATAACTGTGCCAAGAAATTAAATGCAGCTGTTTACTGTGAATAAACAATGTGTTAGCGGCCTTTCGGAGAAAAACATGAATTTATACTTTAGATACTCACACAGTATTAAGAATTTATAACTTTATTACCTTATTATTATTATTTAAAGTTACTTACTTTTAAGTACTATTATGTTATGAACCCCTTGTTTTTATTTGTCCCATAAAACTTCATTAGGACCCAAACCCAATTATATACGTAACCATTACACCCTTTGAAATCCTAATACGTATTTAAATTGAGTCCCTAAGGCTGTGTCTTCACTAAAACTGTGCGAAACCAGTGGTTTAGTTACCGGAAACCATCCACCAATTGGATAAGAGGAAGAAGTTGTCTTCTCTTCTTTTTCTTTTTATGGCAGGGAGAAGGCATGTGAGCTAGGGAAAGCCACTTAACCGGTTATTGATCGTTTTTGTATGAAAATAACTAGTTAAAACCGGTTATAGCCGATTATTTTCATTCCCTAATACGAACACACTGGCAACTTACCGGTGGTGGTAGACCTGAGACCCAATAGACATAATATAATTATGCTTTGATAAGACTGCAAACGTAAGTCTGCAATTTGCTGTCAAGTAAAGGTACCGTGTACCTTGTAGACTTTTGGTCTGGCTCTGCTGTCCTTCATGGCTCCTATTTAGGGCTGGACAGCATTTGAACTGCAATCCAGCTGCTAAATGGCAGGCGAGGACAGTTCTGATGCAGTAGATGCAACTGCATAAAAAATGCATTACAACCGTTCAGCCTGCTTACAGTTGGAGTGCAGTCCTGTCGACCGCACATCGACTGCAAGCTAGCGGCACGGTTTTAATGCAGTCCTGTGGCAGTTGGAGCATCGGCAATACGACGGTAATACAACTGTATTGCAGTTCTGATGTAGTTAATAATAATCCCAATCATTATAAACCTTTGAAGTTATACCAAATGTTCACTTGAGACGCCTGGTGGAAACGCAGCCTTACAACGGATGACCAGCTACAAAGGGAGTCAGGAACAAAGGTTACATTAGTGGTATCTGGGGTACCTAATGCAGTTCATTGTGCGCAAGCGATGACGGAAGTTGAAGCATATGGGGTTTTAAGGGACGTGCAAGTCACTTCAAAAACATTATAAAACAAATAAGTTTCTATCGAAAAATTCATTTTTTGGACAAGCTTGTATGCCGACTGTACGATTCTAACGAGCCCTAACACGACGAGTTTATCATGTGAAATTTAGGAGCTCCTATGGCCACCCTGAGTCTCCATCATTGGACCACCTCGATGGTACTATATGGGTATTGTTATCAGAACTAAAGGCGTATGCAAATTTACAGCTTCATTGGAAACCGGGAAGTCAAATTTAACTTGCAAGATTTGACCCTTTAATACATACATACATTGCTAGATAAATAAAAGCTTGTAATAAGTATATACAAAAAAAACTGACTGGCGATGAGGGTCCAAAGTCCACATTGTGTTAACCCATCTTATTTCAATATCTTTAGTGTTACGGTTTGACAGCTCTTATTAAACGCCGCGTTTAAAAGAGGACCTGACTTGTTATAACTAGGGTTAAAACTTTTGGTGGCATGTGATGTGATTTTGGCCTTCATTATTGTCATATTTCAAAATAAACTAAACATATTTTTTGTGCGGTTTATCTATACGTACTTGTATTTGTTTGTAACGCTTTCACAGCGGAGATATCCTCTTAGGCCGTATTAATAAACTCATATTGGCTGAGATGCGCGTCACAAGATACGTCAAAGTAAACGTCAAACCATAGAACACTGTCATTTTTGACATATCTCAAGACGAGCATTAGAGCTGAGATTAGTTTATTAATACGGGCCTTAATCAAGATTGACTTTAACTGATTTGGCAATTAACGAATGAATCCATTTTGATATATTGTTAAGACAATACTGAAGGTCAAAATCGAGGTGGTTTGTTTATAATAATTAGGAAATAGTGACTCCATGGATTCTAGAAGAATATGCCACCAGAAATCCTAACCCTAGCCATAACCTTCTGGTGTTAGCTTGACTTTATCTGCGCAGAAGTTATTTATTGCTATTAAATTACCTTGGTTCGACTTCGGACCTAAAATCAAACACTACCAAGGATTTTACTTTATGCTATAAAGAAAACAAAACAACGCAACCCTTTGCAACTTGACGGGTTGTTTATTCGTAAATCGAAAAAGGTTGACCGTGAACCTAATGTCATTCTCCATTCGTTGCCACGGTAATAGTACATTGTGTATTAAGGGTGGTAAAGAAAGAATTACAAACGAGAGTCTGTTAGCTTTAATGACTCGAGGTTTGTATTTATTTTACCACCCGTGTAACATACAATGTTTTTCATCACAATTGCGAGGAAATGAAATAAAATCAGACAAAAGATCATATTTTTAACTTATTAGCGGCAGACCACAGATTATAGGATATGTCTCGGCAGACTACATCATTATCTGTGACTTACCACAGATAATGTCAAACGTGTTCGGAGTCCGATTCTAGTGACAGTCGAGATCAATAGTTTATATGCGAGATTTTTAGGAAATTATATGCAACTGACATTTCATCTCGAATGAAAGTTCATATCGAATGGCACAAGAGTTGGGGTCCTGACGTATTGTGATAGTTTGAGTCCACGTATAATATTTAAAAAAGAAGCTATTACGCACGATAGGGCGTAATGGTAAAAAAAGGCCCGCGGGTATTATTTTGGATTTACGGTCGATTTTTCTAGCATGTTAGGACACTATTTACGAGCAAGTGTGATGAAAACATATAATATATCTATCTCACTAATCGACTCCTTTTCAGTTCTATCGCAAAAAATACTCAATAGTTCCGCCAACCCTACGTAATGAGCATATTATAAGGGGCTCCATTCATGAGAATAAATTAGAATCTCGGGACAATGGCGGGCAGGTCGGCCGTAATTATTGCGTCCAAAACATTCGGTTTTTCCGAGATTGAACGACTATTGTCAACTGTAATGAGAGTGTATTTACTATTTGTTGGGGGAACTATAGTTTTGGGAACACAATTCGCTGCGCGTGGGTGGGATTCGATTTATCTGTTCAAGTATTCTATTTATATTTCAAGTATAAGTTTACCCTGTTAAAGAACCGGGTAAAGCTGCGACCACACCGCTGCTTAGAATACGGCGACGGTACGGAATCGCAGTGACGCGTCGTATCAGTACCATTTTTGACAGGGGCAGACTCGTGGTCACACCAGATTGTCACACCACTGCTATTCGCTTTGGTCGGAAATTCGACAGAAATCATTCTTATTCCGCAAAAGTAGGTAGTTCGTTAGGTATCTTTAGATGCCCGAAGGGTAAATCGCTCAGAAATAGAGCCCTGCCTCAGGCAGGTCTCGGTCAAATAGTAGTGGTGTGACGACCTGGTGTGACCACGAGTCTGCACCCGACCGCATGCTCCACACACCGCTGCTTAAAATACGGCGACGGTACGGAAACGCAGTGACGCGTCATATCCCTGTCACTGCGATTCCGTACCGTCACCGTTTTTAAGCATTGGTGTGGAGGGCATGCGTCAAAAACGGTACGGATACGACGCGTCGCTGCGATTCCGTACCGTCACGGTTTTTTAAGCATTGGTGTGGGCGTACCTTAAGAGCATGTCAGTCGATGCTTGGTTTAAGGTTCCGACGCCGTTACTATAAACACAAAAAACCATCTTGAAATGAAATAGTATGAATTAATTTTTATTTGAAGTTATTTTATTATTTATTTATTTATTTAAATATTATTGCACGATAAAATAAAAGTACAAATGGTAGACTTAATGCCTTAAGGCATTCTCTACCAGTCAACCAAATGGCCAAATAGAAATAAAGTCAAAGGTTGGCTTACTTTAAGAAATCAGCTAATCATAAATTATAGAATATGGGTATAAGTACTATTACAATACATATAATAAAATACAATCATATTAATTTACATATAGTATAAATACAATAATAATGAATGATGACACTTAATCCTGTATATTATCAAAGAAGTGATTTTGTGGTGTCTTAAAGTATTTTTAGTAGGTAGAAACTCTTAGGTCGTCTGTATGATAAGAACATGAGATCGCAATATTGCTAAATGGTCCACAAAATCTAAAAATGATAATAATATGAACATACTGTGTTTTTCAAGGTTTTTATTTAACCACTTTGTCGGAGTCACTTAAACGTATAATTTTGACAAATTACAGCTTTGTAGTACTACGAATCGTGTTATAATCACCCGACTGTCCAAGAAGGAGTTTGGATTTTTTTGAAGTTTGTATGTATGTTACACACGTTACACATGTTAAACTTATAATCCCCCCCCCCCTTTCATAGGCGTAAAAAGATGCACAGTCTCACACTAAAACATAACACCTTTTTTGACAGCAAATAAACAGCAAATTTTTTGTAACATCTGGGCCTTTTTTATTTAATGAACTAAACCCGTCAAAATATTGTAAACCGCTAATTTCCCTAAACTCCCCCCCAACGTTATCAAATTAATAATTTATCCCATTAATCAAGTGTTAAAAAACCGGAAGGACATTTTGTCAAATTCCGTTGTCCATTAAATTAAATCTATCTACATCCGGTTTTGATTGATCCGCGGGATGATAGATGAAGTAAAATTGAGGAAGCTTTGTGTAACGCCAACCGATTAATTTTGTCTGGAAGAGAGCGCTATGCGGTGATAAAGCTATTCTACTTTGTCTTTGGCAACTTCAAACGTGTTTTAACTGGGTCTATTATATTATTTATCATTAAGACTGCACCGAGCAAACGTCGAGCGTCCAGTGGCGCCCTCATTCCTATTATTGTGTTTTCTAATTAACTCAAGAATTTCCTTGCAATCATACGATACGTTTTTGTAGCGCAAGTAAAAACACAATTTATGGGATACGTAACAAACTTTAATAACAATTACCTTTTAAGTAGTCAGCTTAACGGGAAAAGGTGGCCACTTATTTCCGTTAAGTCTATAACTCGAAGGGGAATTTGTTATTAAACTATGTGATGTACCGTATTAGTTGTGGTTTCATTTGTAGTACAAAAACCTACCGACCAATTTCAAGAAAATACTTTAGTTTATTAGAAAACACAATAATAGGTGTGCGGGACGTCGAATTGCTATTGCCCCGCACAAGGCGTAGAGTAGTGGACTGTATGTTCGAAGGTGGGGGCTGGTTTCGTTTCGAAGAAATAAAAACCGAAGATGCTTCTATATGTATGCGATCTGCCAGTAGGGAGCGGGAACTATTCGGTGACTGTTGTAGCAAGCTTCTATGGGGGGGGGTGCCGAGGATCCCTTCTATTGCGGTAGGTTCCGAAGGCTTCTTGCTTGCTACTGGTTTGCTTCCCTATTTCTTGATTGCTTCCACGATTTTGTCACATTTTGCCACAATTTCTATCGATCGGGGGCCTATTAATATTCCAGTTTTGGGGGACGGACCTAGTTGGTAAACGGACGAGGCTATAGTTTGGTAGGAGAGACAGGGACTTGGAAAGGGAGACGGCAAATATGCGTGAGAGAGAAGGTAAAATACGAGAGGGAGACAGCTATACAAAAATGGAGGGAGTCGTGCAAGGAGTGGGGCGGACTTGGTCCCGGTAGCGACGAGGTGTGCGCTTAAGCGCTGGACAGAGAGGTCGGAGTGAGCGAGAGGTCCGAGGCGACCAAACTCGCTGACCGGAAGGGTCGTGTAAGAGGGGGGATGGATCAAGACAGTGAAGGAACGAGGAGTGATATTAAAGGGAGAGACAAGGAAGTCTACGAAAGAGAGTCTGAGTGGGGATACTATTTCCTAAGCTTTTTTAGGAGGGGATGCGATGTTTACTTTTTACTATCCTGTACCTATCTCCTATACCTACCTATTTCCCGTGTCCCTACTGGCATTTCTATTTATTTAAACTTACAACTAACTTAATTAACAGAGTTCTATAATCATGTTTGTCTTGCTGTACCGGTGTTTGCATCGTCCTGCACATTTCTCCCGCCGTGTATCGCTGCAGGCGTTACTCTTGATTCGGTGCAGGCGATGGTGCCGTCGGGAGCACGACGAGCTTCTTAGTCGGTCTCCTGAGCACGCCGCCCTTGGTTCGGATGTCCGCCGTCCGCACTATGCCGTCGGCGCCCGGGTGAGTAGCAATTACGACCCCCCGGGGCCAAGTGTTTCGTGGCAGCGTGCTGTCGGCTATGAGCACGACGTCGTCGATCTTGAGGGCTGGTCCTCGACCGTGTGGCTCCCGCCGGTATTGAAGGTCAGGCAGGTACTCCTTCAGCCAGCGAGCCCAGAAGTGGTCTGCTAGCCTCTGTGCTGTTTTCCAGGTGGCGCGGCCGGCAAGGTCCCGGTCGTCGAAGGTTCCCGGAGTAGGGACCCGGGCGGAGCCCCCCAGGAGAAAGTGGTTGGGGGTGATGGCCTCCGGGTCCTCGGCGCTGACTGGTACGTGGGTTAACGGGCGACTGTTCACCACGTACTCAGCCTCGGTGAGCAGTGTCGTGAGGACCTCTTCGGTGGGGTGACGCTCGTGCAGCGTCACCTCTAGCGCGGTCTTCACGGAGCGGACGAGGCGCTCCCAGGCGCCTCCCATGAACGGGGCGCCGGGAGGTATGTAGCGCCAGGCGATACCCTTGGCGCTCGCCTCCTCTTCTGTAGCGGTGTCGATGGCCAGGCGCAGCTCGCGGTCTGCACCGCGAAGGTTGGTCCCGTTGTCGGACCACATCTCGGTTGGGCAGCCTCGGCGCGCGACCATGCGCCGGAGCGCCATGATTGCTGAGTCGGTGGTGAGCGAGCCGGCCACCTCCAGGTGGACGGCGCGGGTCGTCAAGCAGGTGAAGAGCGCCCCGTACCTCTTCTGTGTTCCGCGGCCCACTGTCACTGTTAGTGGGCCGAAGTAGTCAACGCCCGCGTATGTGAATGGGCGCTGATGATGGGCGAGGCGGCACGCCGGGTGATCCCCGGTCGGGGGCCGCGGAGGTACGGCGCGTCGGATACGGCACGGTAGGCACCGGCCGACGATCTGCTTGGTCACTGGGCGTACCTTTAGGATCCAGTAGTGCTGTCGGCACTCGTTTATGGTCGTCTCGACCCCGCCGTGCGACAGCTGTCTATGTACGTACTCTATGTACAGTCTCGTTCCGTAGTTGTCTCCGTCGAGGATGGCGGGACTTTTCATGTCAGCGGCGACTTCGGTCGCAGCTTGTATGCGACTTCTGAGTTGGATCGTCCCGTTCACTAGTTCTATTCTTATTTTCTTTAGGCGGCTGGAGTTTTCTATGTTTCTATCTTGTTCCAGCGCCCTGATTTCGTGCGAGAAGGACGCTTGTTGTCCCGCTCGCACGATCAGCTGTTCAGCTCTCTTTAGGCAGCCCGCCTCAATTATTCTGTAATTTATTTTCTTCGTTTTCTTGGGTAGAGCGGGCTCGCTCGTCCTTTTCGGTTCTATTTTCTTTGCATTTTTCCAGCTCGGATTTTCTTCCTTGTTTCTTTTCGTCCGACTGTAGTGAGTGCGGTGTTTGACCCCTCGGCAGAGGTCGATGAACTGCAGCACCCTGGCGGTTGCCCTCAGTAGCCGTTCCCATTTAGAAAAACGGGTCGGGTCAGGCAGGCTGTCGCGAAGGTTCATTTTCGGGCGTCTTTCTTGCCCCACGACGTTTACCTTTTCTTCCCCTGTTTTTTCGGGTTTCTGCGAGTCTTCTATGGGCCAGTCCTGTTCGTCGCGGAGTAGGTATTCCGGGCCGGTGTACCATCGGTGCTTGCTCGTGAAGTCCGCAGGTACGTTGCGTGTGGCGTCGTCGGCTGTGTTCATCTTGGTTGGCACCCACCGCCACTCGTTCACGGTGGTGTGCTCTTCTATAGCGGCGATTCTGTGCGCCACGAACGGGCGGTAGGTACGGGAGCCGTTCCGTATCCACGCCAGTACCGTCCGGCTGTCAGACCAGAAGGTTCTTGAGTCGGGTCGTCGCTCGTGCTCTTCAGTGACGACCGCGGCCATCCTTGCGCCCATCGCCGCGGCTTGTAGCTCCAGCCGCGGTATCGAGGTGCACTGCAGCGGCGCGACGCGTGACTTCGCTACTATCAACGACAGGTGTATGTTGCCGTCGGGTGTCACGGCGCGCCAGTACAGGGCGGCGGCGTAGGCGGCTTCGCTTGCGTCGACCAGTATGTGCAGTTGGAGGTTCACTGCTTCGCTGTAGTGTGGGTAGCACCGTGGTACCTTTATGTCTCTTAGGCTGGTCAGGTGCGTCATCCACTTCCTCCACTCTTGCGCCAGTTCTGGCGTTAGTGGTTCGTCCCAGTCTGTGCCCTGGCGCCAGACCTCTTGTAGTATTTGTTTAGCCCTCGTTGTAACAGGCGACGCTAGTCCGAGCGGGTCATATAGCGACATGACTATTCTCAGCGCTTCTCTCTTCGTTGGTGCGTCACTGGCGAGTACTTGCTGCGGTATGCGGGCCATGTCCAGGTTGAATGCGATGGTGTCGGTGGCCGGCATCCAGATAAGGCCTAGGACTCGTTCTGTTTTCGTTCCGTCGTCAATCGCGATGTGTCGATGGCGGCGGCGTGACGTCACTCTTGCTCATTTGCTGACGAACTTGCGGCGAGTTAGACGCCCATCCACGTAGGTGAAAGTTCCCTTTTTCATGGATTCTTAGTACTTCTTGCGATGTTCTTATGGCCTCCTCTTCTGTCTGATAGGAGGCCAGGTAGTCGTCCACATAATGGTTTTCTATTATAGCCCTTACGGCCTCGGGTTGAGTGTTCACGTACTTCTGTGCGTTGAGGTTCTTGACGTAGATTGCCGACGTAGGCGAGCAGCTTGAGCCGAATATTAAGGAGGTCATTCGGTACTCATCGGGTGCTCCGTCTCGCCGGTCCCCGCGCCACAGGTAGCGCAGCGCGTCGCGGTCCTCCGGTCGCATCTTCACTCTCATGAACATCTCGGCTATGTCAGCAGTCACCGCCACTTTGTGTTGCCGGAACCTCATCATGACTCCGGGCAGTGGTTGTAGGAGCCCCGGCCCTGCGAGCAGGTGACTGTTGAGTGAGACTCCTCTTGTCTTGGCGGCTGCGTCGTGGACGATGCGGACCTTCCCTGGCTTCATGGGGTTAACCACCGCGAAGTGCGGCAGGTACCAGGTACGGCCCTCGTGCTTGTTTCTAGGGGCGATTTCTGCGTACCCCTTTTCTATGAGTGCTTCCATCTGCTCGCTGTATTTTTCTTTGAGCTGTGGATTCTTATCGATTTTTCTTTCTGTAGTTGCTAGCCTTTTCAAAGCGTTTTCATAATTGTTCGGCATCCTGACGTCATCCTCGCTCCATAGCAGGCCGGTTTGGTAGGGGCCCTCTTCTAATTGGACTGTGGTGGCTTCTAGTATTTTCAATGCGCGTTGATCTGGGTTCGAGGCGGGTTGTTTGGGTTCGATGGCGAGTGATTCGATGGCGAAGTAGCGGCGCAGCTGTTCGTTCATGCTCTCGTCCTCTTCGTGTTGCAGGAAGTTCACTCGGTGTCCCATTGCTCTCGTGTTTGCGCCGTGTAGAACCCAGCCGAGCGGTGTGAGAGAGGCGACGGGCTGATGGTTCCGTCCCCTTCTCGTCATCGTGGCTAGTAGGAGGTGCCAGTTGTCTTGACCTATGAGGATTCTTGGCTCTGCTTGGCTATAGGTTAGATGACTCTTGATGTCTTCTAAGTGGCTGCACGCTTCGATGTCGTACTGCTGTATGGTCTGCGGCGATAGGTGGAGTTTGTTCACCGTTCGCGCATAAACTTGCTGTTTTTCGCCCGTGCCGCGCAGCGTAAGAGAGACGCGGCGCGACTTGGGTGCTTCTATTGTGATGTCGGCGACCGCTTCTATTTGTAGGGCTTCTACTGGGCCCTCGGCGCCGACTTGTTCAGCTATTTCTTCATCCACCAGGGTTACAGTGGATCCGTCGTCCAGTAGGGCCCAGGCGTGTACTGTGCCGGCAGGCCCCGAAACTTGTACTGGAACGAGCTTCAGGTAGGATCGCATCTGGTGGCTCGATTGCACGCTTGCGACTATGGCGGGCTCTTGGTCTTCGTTTACTTGCTTTTCGTCCCTCCTGAAGTGTAGGAGGCTGTGATGTGTCCGCCCGCACCCGCCGACATTGCAGGTTTTCTTCGTGCAGGTGTGCGTCTTCGATCTGTATCGTAGGCATCGGTAGCACAAGTTGTGGTTCTTAGCGAGTTCCCACCTCGCCAGACTATCGCTTTCCTTGAACTTGTTGCAGCTGGATGCTGCACTGTGGGCTTCGCTGTTGCATACAGCGCATTTTCTTCTATGTGTTTCCGCAGCGGCGAATGTTCGATGCTGTGTCTTGATGGGGTATCGCCGCGGCGGTTCGATTGTGACGTTTGCGGCTATGTTTTCGGGCTGTGCGTATGGGGCGCACAGCTCCGCTTCTCTCGTTAGAAATCTTGATATCTTGACGAGATCAGCTTCTTCTTCGTTCTGTGTGGCCGCGAAGTCGAACCATCTGTAGCGCAACGTCAGTGTAAATTTTTCTATAATGTTCTTCGTCAGCTCCGGGTTGAACATGTAGTGCGCGCGGTTGAGTACGCGCAGCGTGGCCACTATGTTGGCTATGCGGTTGGCAAACACGCAGATGTCTCGAGGCACGTCGGTCAAGCGTGGTAGTGCCCGGAGCCGCTCTATTTCTGACAGAGCGATGGAGTTGGGACGTCCGAAGCGGTTCGCTAATGCAGCGACGATGTCTTCGGATGTAGCGCCGCAGATGAATAAATCTTCGACGGCTTCGCGCGCTTTCCCTTTAAGCGCTCTTCTGAGGTTTGCTATTTTTTCTATGTCGCTATGTTGCGCTGATGCTTCTTTGTAGGCCGCTATGAATGACAGCCATTGTTGATGTGCGCCGGTGAAGGTTGGTAGCTCGATATGGTGTCGACGTGATGACCCAGCATTGATGGCTTGAGTGATGGCAGACGTCAAGTTGTTGAAGTATTCCCCCGGTAATGTAGCGCTGGCTCCCGTTGCTTCATTGTTGACTGGAGTGGGGGGAGCCGCCATTGGTGGGGATACGGCTTGGGTACCCGCTGGTGGGGGTAGCGGCTGCCATTGCTGTGGTGGGGATGGCGCCTGGTGGGGCGCCGCCATCGGTGGTGGGGGTAGCGGTCGCTCCGGTAGTGGGGATGGCGCCTGGTGGGGCGCCGCCGAGCTCGGTCGTATCGACGCGGAGTAGGGCTGATCTTGCATCAGCGTCCACTGTGGGGTGTCGGTGACGGCTATTGGGTGTGGCTGGGAGGTTTCCAGCCAGTCACCGACTCTTCTTGCTGTTTCCCCGTCCGACGCTATGGTTTCTTCATCTTCGTCGTCGGATGGTTCCGCTTCTATTCTTGCTATCTGGGCAGCGGCTAACTGTACTTGCTTCCTCGCAAGTTCTTCTTTGGCGGCGGCGAGCCTGGATGCTCGCCCCGTCTTCGATGACGATGTGCGTGTTCGTTGATGGAGCACGCCGAGGCCGGCGCCCTGTTGTGTCGACGGTGGCGCCGGTATTGTCACGTCTGGTGACGCTGGAGGATCCGAATGTACTATCTTTGTCGACGGGATGATCCTTGGCTGCGGGACTGACGCAGCTGGTGCCGGCTGCGGGACTGACGCAGCGGCCTGTTGTCGCGGGACTGACGCGACGGTTGCCGACTGCGGGACTGACGCAGCGGCCTGTGACTGCGGGACTGACGCAGCGGTTGCCGGCTGCGGGACTGACGCAGCCGGTCTTGATCCTGTGGCTATTGACAGAGGCTCGATCGTCGAGGTAGCTTCTGTCGTCGTTGTGGCAGCTTCTGTTGCGGGTGGAAGCTTCTTTCCGCTCTTGCTTCTGGTTACGGGCATCTTCGATTTTCTTTTTTCTATCCGTGGAGAAGGACCAATGTGCGGGACGTCGAATTGCTATTGCCCCGCACAAGGCGTAGAGTAGTGGACTGTATGTTCGGAGGTGGGGGCTGGTTTCGTTTCGAAGAAATAAAAACCGAAGATGCTTCTATATGTATGCGATCTGCCAGTAGGGAGCGGGAACTATTCGGTGACTGTTGTAGCAAGCTTCTATGGGGGGGGGTGCCGAGGATCCCTTCTATTGCGGTAGGTTCCGAAGGCTTCTTGCTTGCTACTGGTTTGCTTCCCTATTTCTTGATTGCTTCCACGATTTTGTCACATTTTGCCACAATTTCTATCGATCGGGGGCCTATTAATATTCCAGTTTTGGGGGACGGACCTAGTTGGTAAACGGACGAGGCTATAGTTTGGTAGGAGAGACAGGGACTTGGAAAGGGAGACGGCAAATATGCGTGAGAGAGAAGGTAAAATACGAGAGGGAGACAGCTATACAAAAATGGAGGGAGTCGTGCAAGGAGTGGGGCGGACTTGGTCCCGGTAGCGACGAGGTGTGCGCTTAAGCGCTGGACAGAGAGGTCGGAGTGAGCGAGAGGTCCGAGGCGACCAAACTCGCTGACCGGAAGGGTCGTGTAAGAGGGGGGATGGATCAAGACAGTGAAGGAACGAGGAGTGATATTAAAGGGAGAGACAAGGAAGTCTACGAAAGAGAGTCTGAGTGGGGATACTATTTCCTAAGCTTTTTTAGGAGGGGATGCGATGTTTACTTTTTACTATCCTGTACCTATCTCCTATACCTACCTATTTCCCGTGTCCCTACTGGCATTTCTATTTATTTAAACTTACAACTAACTTAATTAACAGAGTTCTATAATCATGTTTGTCTTGCTGTACCGGTGTTTGCATCGTCCTGCACAATAGGAATGAGGGCGCCACTGTACATCCGGCGCACGCACGGCGCAGTCTTAGCCATATCGTTATAATTGCGGCTGAGTAACAATACGATAAAATTTTGATAGCAATATGGTTGTACTGAGTAAAATAGAGCGCCTTATTCACTTGACGAAAAACATATCGTAAAAGAACAACATGGTTTTAAAAGCAAGATGAGTTAAAGCTAAGTGAAAAAGAAGGCCAGAGGTTGTATTATGAATTTATGAGCTGTCAAAACTTGACAACTTTCATGTAGTGAAAGGGAAAGACATTAAAAAAAGGTTTATTTACTTTGACGACGCGCTGGCCTAGTGGGTAGTGACCCTGCCTACGAAGTTAGTGGTCCTGGGTTCGAATCCCAGTAAGGGCAGATATTTGTGTGATGAGCGCGAATGTTTGTTCCTGAGTCATGGATGTTTTCTATGGATTTAAGTATATATTTCTCTATATAAGTATTTATATCGTTGTCTAGTACCCATAGTACAAGCCTAGAGCTTAGTTTGGGACTAGGTCAAATGGTGTGAGAGTGTCCCCTTATATTTATTTATTATATTTATTTATTTGTTACATCTAACAAATAAAACAAACTATCAAACTAAAACATAAACAAAAAAAATAACTGAAGTAGTGCCAGATGGAGCAAAATGGTTCCTGCTCAGCATTTTACTGGTTTTCCTATAGCAGGGGCCCTAACATGGCTGCGTTTATCGCGTGACGATTTTGGATAAGGCATCCGTCACCTTCTGACACGTAAATAAGTACGAGAGTGACGGATAATTTATCCACATTTGACACGCGATATGTACGCAGCCATACTAGACCCGCTGGACTCCTATAGCGACGTCCCTTTCCATTCCACGACTATCGCCGAGCCAGCAATGACGATGTGCTTTTATTTAAGATCATTATTTATTATTAAATTTATTTAAAAAAAAATGCACAAAATACAATAAAGTACAAATGGCGGACTTAATGCCCAATGGCATTCTCTACCAGTCAACCAGTAGGCAAAACAGAAAAAAAAACCGGGCAAGAGCATGTCGGACCATGCTCAGTGTAGGGTTCCGAAGCCGTAACGACAAACACAAAAAACTATCTCAAAAATCAACATGTATGAACCAATTTTCTATTTAAAGTTATTTGGCGCTGTCTTAGATGATTTTTAGTAGGTATAAACCCGTTAGTCGCCTGTATCTCAGGAACTAATTAAGTCTACTTAGTAATGATTCTTTTTCTTATAAATTCGTATATAATATCTCAAACAAGAGCCAAGCTTTTAAGTGTGAGATCAGTATACCTAGTTATGTAGGTAGTTAGGTATCTAAACTGCTTCAAACCGACTTTAAATTACAATAAAAGTTAAATCTTTTATATAGTAATTAATAGAAATTGAAAAAAAAACAAGGTCCAGTAAATAGAATTTTAAGTTTTCCAAACGATACTCAACTCAAATCAATAATCTAATCGAAAATTTGTAAACTTTCAGATCGCAAATCGCAAACTTGTAGGTAGCATTCCGGGGCACGTCCAAACAGCATCTAATCTAGGCGCTCGCGCTTATGAGCGCGGCTGTCGCTCGATTTGTTGCTTGGACAGTTTGACTCCCCCCGCGCGTCCTGCACGCCCCGTTAACAAATTTTTCTATCAAAGTTATCATAGGCGATTTTGATAGGTATAAACACTTTAGTCGCCTGTATCTCAGGAACTAATCATGTCTACTTAGCCGTGATAGTTTTCCTTTAAAATTCGTTATATGCGCTTTCGTTGAAGATTTTTTTCAGATTTTTAGTATTTGTAGTTTTGGCTGTAGGGGGGGGGGGGGGACACTTGACTCTAACAAAAAATAGCGCTTTAAAGCTTAATATTTCATAAACGGATCCCTTAATCCTATCCAACGACACCCCACACTATGGGGTAGGCAAGAAAAAAAAAAGGCATCCCCACGTTACGTGTAGGGGAGGTGCATTAAAAAAAAATATTTTTCAAGTTTTTATTTTACCACTTTGTTGGCGTGACTAATATGTATATTCATGCCAAATTACAGCTTTCTAGTACTATGAGTCTCTGAGCTAGACTGGGGACGGACGGACGGACGGACGGACATGGCGAAACTATGAGGGTTCCTAGTTTGACTACGGAACCCTAAAAACTACGGTCGGTGCGAAGAAAAAAGCGTTGAAAAAATTTTGTTTCCATAAAATATATACAAGATACAGATGACTAATAAGCATATACTCATACTTAATTAAATATAATAATATATAGTTTGAAAGCTAAGTTGCTTGGGGCTTGACTGATGCTCAGTGGGAGCTCGTTCCAGAGACGGATGGCCTTAAGGACAAACGAATTAGACATAAAACCAGTATGGTGGGGAGGAATAGAAAGTTTAAGAGAACGAGAGGAACGCAACATTGTTATAGGTACAGTGTGTTACCGGCATGCGGGCATTTATTAAAACTACCGATAATATGTTGCTTTAGCAATTCTTTGCAAGTACTATCAATTAAAAAATAATTAAAATAACTTCACAATTAATTTTCTTAGATACTGTCCATTTTCAATGTAGTGCATGTGCTGCGTGTTCATCGTTATCAATATCGCTGTTGCTTGGTACAAGGCATGTCGTGGTACGGGGGCAGATCATAATAATCAAAGTAACAGACGACTGTCAAATTACACTTGTCAAATTGCTGTGCTTTACATTGCTGGCAATTAAATTTTTGTTAGAAAGTTAACAAAGCCTGAAAATTTGTTTATTAATCAAATTAATGTCATAGTTACGTTACAGATATACGTTATTTTAACGTACTTTAAAAAAAGCCAGGGTGCTGGTAACACACTGTATAGGAATTTTTATTTACACAGTTGAAAACGACAGACTTACGCCATAACTTGAAGGGATTAGGTTCCGCAGCTACAAATAAACTAACCCGAAAGATTCCAAACGCAATTAGCATGGAAAGCCCGAAATTAACACGAGTTATCATTTGTATGCTAATTTTAACATTCGTAGCTTCATGTCTGTGGCAGGAGATAGTACAGAAAGTCTACTAGGTTGAGAAAACGTCTGAAGGTGTTACGGCAGTAGTGGCGGCGACTAGTGTCCAGCGTTATCCAGATATTTTAAAACAATTATATTAAGTAATATGATGCCACTTATTATTGGGTGGCCTGTGTGTTCGTTTGCCTTCTCCTTGCGTGTCTGTGTGGTATATACAATAAAATGGTTTTGTCTATTTTGTAGTATTGTATAAACAACGAAATGCTCATGTGAGTGGCAAGACGTGGTTTTGTTTAAAGTTACACAGTAGTACAAAAATCAATAATATTGTAAAAAATATAAAACACTATTAAAAACTAGAGTGCCGGCACCAATGTTGGACACCTTTAGCTAAAGGCACCAATAATGGACACTTCTTATCTTATCTTGTCTTACAGATCCTTTACACACTCAGCTATTCGAATGTGCAGGTTTCCTCACGGTGTTTTTCCTTCACCGTAAGAGCATCGGATAATGCACTTAAGTTAGAAAAACTCATTGGTACATGTTGAAAGCGTGGGTTCGAACTCGGTACCTTATGATCACGAGTCGACCCCCCTAAGCCACTAGGCCACCAATGCACACTTCTTAGTAAATAATAAGACATACCTAAATGATAAGGTTATAAATTCATTGTCTCAAAATAAATGAAAAACCCTTACCTTCTGTACCATAAGAATCATTATCCATTATTGGCCCATGTTCATTTACTGCTTCCATCTTTCTAGTTAACATTACGAACGTTTACCTCAAATGAGTGAACTATCTTGTCCAATGTTGTTCTATGGTTAAATAAAACTTAAGGCGATTATAGCTGCGGCTGCTGACCTAAACCAAAAAGCGGCATCTCCTGCAAAACATCTGGGGCTCTATTTTACTCTATAAAACCATATTGCTTTTGATAATTATACTATGCTATCGTATATTCAGCGTTAAGATAGTTCCATTGGCGGCCATTTTTGATTATTGATATTGGAGTTGCTCTTGACAAACTGCTTTTGAAGAACGGATTGAAATAAAGCGAGCTCACCCAGAAGATAACATAAGAATAACTGCGTCAAAATCGGTCCATCCGCTTGGGAGCTACATGCCACAGATACAACAGGTACACAGATACAGTCACGTCTAATAATATGGATACAGTTAAACTTTCAAAAATATGGAAACACGACTCTACTGCAAGGGAATAAAGTTGTATATATATTCCTGAAACGTTGTTAATGTATACATATTTATGATGCTGACTGTACATACGGCGAACTTATAACCTCCCTCTTTTTTCGTTGGGCCAACTATTTTTGTCGTCGAACTACTACAATACAATAATGCTAACAGGGATGTGTGGAAGGAAAAAACATCCTGCGCCGACCCCGGAGGGCCCAGACAAGATGCGTTACGCTAACTTATTACTATCGTTTCTATACGTTTAGTTTTTAAACCAATCGCGTCACTGGCACATCACGTGACTTTTCTTATCACGTCATCTACCAGTGACGCAATTGGTTTAAAAACTAAACGAAGAGAAACGAAAAGGGACGAACTTTTTACTACCGTGACTAAACATAGAGGTTTTTGGCCACAGCTATCATCGCCTTAACATGGTAATTAAATAATAAATAAGGCATTTGCAAGCGCTATTGCACCTGCATTCAGGGCCGGTCTAACATATTATTAATTAAAAGATTACGAGTAAAAAGTGAGCCTATAATTTTTTATTGTTCAGGAAATTTTTACTGCGCTTCTGAATATTATATTAAAGACTTAATAATAGGGTACGAGTTTCTACGGTTAGAATTATATTCAGTTGATTTGTTGCCCTGGTTTTGAGCGGTTCGCTTGATAAGTTTTAAATATATCAATTTACATATTCAAAGTCGAGAGATTAACTGTATTATAAAGTACCTAATCAGACACATTTATATGCAATTAGGTCGTAAAGAAGAATAGCCCAGTTTGAAAAAAGATTTTCAAACTGGGCCTATTCTTCTTAGTTTAACTTTATTGCTCTTGACGTTTTACTTTATTGTTTTAAACACGGTCATTACTATAGTAAATAAGAGATATTGAAACGGTGACAATACGATAACAGAGGGGCTATTGCCTTACGCAATCGTCTTCATTTTGAAAATCGAAAACTTGTCTGCATACAAAATGAAAACAATTTTTCCACTTTGAAATCGATTGCGATTGCGGATGCGTTAGGCAATAGGCACACTTGTCAAAGACTATATGGTTTATACCACCCAGAATCTCGGTCCAGAGGGCCCAGACAAGATGCATTACGCTAACTATCGTTTCTCTTCGTTTAGTTTTTAAACCAATCGCGTCACTGGCACATCACGTGACTCTTCGTATCATGTCATCTACCAGTGACGCGATTGGTTTAAAAACTAAACGAAGAGAAACGCTAGCTAGCGTAGTGCATCTTGTCTGGGCGCTCTGGTGTGTGGAAATTCGTCCTAAGCAAAGGCTTAATTTTCATTTACTGAGTCTAATTAACTACTCTGTTTATAGGTTCTTCTTTGGAAAACGTTATTAGATGTTTGAAGTAATCCCGTGCAGCCTTACTGGATAAACATCCTTTTTTATCTTATTTTTAAAAGCGTTTTTTATAACGTTACATGTTTGATTTAATTTAAAAAAATATTTTCCGGTGTACGTAAGTTATCAAATCTTACAAGTTTAATTTGACGTGATGTTCACTCCTCGTTTGTCGAATATCCATCCCAGCCATCCAATCAGCTTGTACTAAGAATATAATATACTTATATAACTACAGGTCAAAAACTGCCCTCGGCCTAGGCGAAATTACTAATGTTTGTTAGGTTTTAGAGCATTGTAGTTCCCCTAACAGGTATTCAGGGTCACCAGGGAAAATGGAAGCATTTCGGAGTTTCGGTGAGCGACACGAAGACCTACCTTCACTGGTGGGAATCTTGGCGAGGCTGCTGAGGGTGGTAGTGCTGGACATAGACCAACGACACAGCGCTGGTTAGTTCGTAATTATCATCACGTCCGGATTTACCCCTTTAAAGGGAAGCATTTCGCAGCTTCGGTGAGTGGCACCTAGACCTGCTTTCACTGGTTGTAATCCCAGCGAGGCTGCTCAGGGTAGTTCGCTGTTATCATCACGTCCGGATTTACCCCGCTAAAGGAAAACACTTCGCAGCTTCGGTGAGTGGCACCAAGACCTACCTTAACTGGTGGGAGAGACTACTGAGGGTAGTTTCTACTATTATAACGTCCGGATTTACCCCGCTAAAAGGTAGTGGTGACACCATTGTGAGTGTGTCGGTCCTTTTACGACATAGAAAAGGCAAACGAGAGTAAAGGCTACCTGATGGTAAATAGGCTGTAAAGGTTGCTTATGCGCTGGCAACCCTGTGGACTAACATGGAACGCTTCTTTGGAACAGCCATCCGTTTCACCAGCTGTCCTGTCCTATACCACAAAACAGTAATGCGAATATAGTTTGGCGGCAGTTAACGAGGAAGAAGCTATTAGGATGAGCCCTACACAAACTACCTACTCATTTAGTTAAAGCGGCTATTCCTTTTATTTATAACTCAACCGTGACTGACTCTATCTGACCTGATGTGAAGTGATGATCATGCAAAGTGAAGTTCACTTGTTCACTTGAAGCTCATGTAGAGCACCAGTTATATCTTTCTGAAAATATACATGTAGGATGCGAATTTTATTATTTCAGAGATTCAAGGCATTCTATAGGCCTATGTGCACCTTTAGTCACCTGTTTGCCACTCGAGTGACCTTTTACTATCATTTACCCTAACTTAACTTTTGTTTTCTCTCAGGCATATCTCTCATTTTCTACGCGACCGTAGCCGTCGGCATTACCTCCTTCGTGTACGCTTACCTGATTTCCGCGTACTATTACATATTCTGCCGTGATGCCGACCTGCTCACCAAGATTGTACTCTTCTCTATAGGCATCAGCAGCCTACTTGGGGTTATCAAATTGATGTTCTTGTATGTTTACAGGTAAGAAATCAATGTGTAAAGATAAATTAGCGAGAGCGTGGAATTGCATTTGTAGTGGTTGTACGGTTCGCATGAAAAATAGAATAACAAATAATAAACGAATAGCATTTCTCTTAAGTTAATGAAATTACATACTCTCTCTTATCATATTTCTCTTCTTAACAAGTAAAACAATACTGAGTATTTTTTGTTTTCATTCGCTATTATTTAATTCTTCATCTGAGCTGTCACAAATATTGATAACAATATTATGATCTGTAATTCGATCCATTTCTCATTCTTGACATCTATATTTATTTTCTTCACTTTCGACATGGTGACCAATAGTTACCCAGTCCTCAGCAGTAATAGTATTAATTATTTCAGTTGTTAAATTCAATACAATAAAAACAGCCTAATAATATTTAGAATTTCATGCTGACATTATTTTTTAATTTTCTTTTCACTACATAGTATAAAACAAAGTCGCTTTCCGCTGTCTGTCCCTATGTATGCTTAGATCTTTAAAACTACGCAACGGATTTTGATGCGGTTTTTTTTTAATAGATAGAGGAATTCAAAAGGAAGGTTTACATGTATAATAAATGATTTTTTTATGAACGGGTGTTACAGAAAACTCATATAAACCGAAGAAAAGCGAGGGCGGGTCGCTAGTTAAATATAAATTATTTTATTACAAACCTCTTTTTATGCAGATAGTACGGGAAAAGGGAAATTTCAAATATAGAATGCCTATAAACACACAATACCACTACATATGCAATGCCACGCTCTCGCTAATTCATTTACAGTGTGATACCGGCGCATGCGGGCGTTTATTAAAACTACCGATAATATGCTGTGTCAGCAATTGGGTAAGTAAAGTTTTTGGAAGAGATGTAAATTATAATTTTTTTCGATAGTCGTCATCCTGAAGATCATGGAACTGCGGCTCTTTTACTTTTATTTCCTCTAATATTTTAGAAATCTTTTTTTTAGTTATGAAGTTGACATTTTGTAAACTTTAATGACCGACAAGCTTGTTGCCTTCGTATTTAAAGAAATAGAAAAAAAAACTGTCACTTCTATATCTGTCAACGTCAAATCAAATCAAAGTAAACAAATAGTTCAATTCAAATAAGTAAATTCAAGTAAATCTTTGTAATACTCCATTTCCACAGTCCGTGTGGGATTGCCTGAATTCATTGCGTGGATTGTACAATTCAAAAGTGCTCTCGTGGCTATCAAAAAGCAGGACAAGAGTCGTCGAGAAAGGAAGAATTCGGTGTCCAAGAAGAAATGCCAAAGGGTTCGAAAATAAATCGTAGACCAAATATCGTGCAAAGGTCTTAGAGCAAAGCGGCAAAACGAAAGTCCGGAGTTCGTTCTGAGATCGTTAAAAATATTTCTAAAAACACTGATCACATGAAACACAAGCAAACAGAAAAGAGCCGTTGTATTGAATCGTTTGTTTACTTTGATTTGATTTGAAAATGACAGATATAGAAGTGTTTTTTTTTCTTTTTCATTAAGTACGAAGGCAACAAGCTTGTCGGCCATTAAAGTGTACAAATGTCAACTACATAACTAAAAAAAATATTTCTAAAATATTAGAGGAAATAAAAACAACAGAGCCGCAATTTCTTGATCTTTAGGATGACGACTATCGAAAATAAATATAATTATACATATCTTCCAAAAACTTTACTTAGCCTATTGTTTGCAAGTACGAGTATTATCAATTAAAAATTAATTAAAATAACTTCACAATGAATTTTGTTAGATACTGTCAATTTTTAATGTAGTGCATGTGCTGCGTGTTCATCGTTATCAGTATCGCCGTTGCTTAGTACAAGGCATGTCGTGGTACGGGGGCAAATCATAACAATCAAAGTATCCGTCGACTGTCATTTACACTTGTCGAATTGCTGTGCTTTACATTGCTGGCAATAAAAAAATTGTTAGAAAGTTAACAAAGTCTGAAAATTGGTTTATTAATTAAATTAATGTTATAGTTACGTTACAGGTAAACGTTATTTTAACCTACTTTAATAAAAGCCTGGGTGCTGGTAAGACACTGTATACTAGCTTGTATTTTACTTGCTTGTATGGCTGCATTTAGCGCGTGACATAATGTGGACAAAACATCCACAGTCGAGTTCATTAATGTGTCTACACTTTAGTCTATTTAATGTCATGTTTAAACTGCCATACTAATTCTTGGCAAGGAGCTCCGCCACACCGGGCGTTAGAGAACAGTTCCCCGTCGCATGGCACTTGCGGGTAAGAACCCGCGTGTCATCGGTTTCACGTACTATGAGCCTACCCGCCGAACTTAAAAATGTACAATCCGACGAAGCATTTAAACATCAGCTGTGAAACCTTTTATTGGATAATCCATTATACTCCGTGGATGAATATATGGAACTGGATATGTAAATCCATTTTATTATTATGTTGACTTTATAATTTTTTGTACATTACATTGACATCGGACGAGTGACCATTTATTAGATATTGATTGTAGTTGTTATAATTATTATTAATTTTTGTATTCTTTGATTATTAGTATTTATGTTTGACGATCTCAATGTAATTGCGTATTTTTTGACATGCAATGCAATTAATATTGTGATATTACATTGATTAATAAATAAACTAAACTAAACTAAACATGAGTTGGTCAAAGCGATTAAAGTGGCAAGGTACAGTGTACACATAATTATGAACTCGTCACAAAATGATATCACGCGATAAACGCAACCAAACTATAGTCTATACTTTTAGGTATTTAAAAAAATTTAAACATTCCAAATCACGTGACTTTGTTAAAAAACCAATCAAAACTGTTTTATCGAGCTTTGACGTACGACGACTTTGACGGCAGCCAATAGAAGCAGAACACTGTCTACTTCTATTGGCTGACGAACTATATTCACGTGGTTGTTTTGTTTAAGTACATTTTTTTAAATGCCTAAAAGTATACACTATAGCCCGCAGGTGTTTATGTGTTTGGGTCAAATCTCGCTGAGTTTGGAATTCTTACACCGGAACACAATGCAATTTTATGGTGGATACGAACTGATCTTACGATGGAGTCAGATGATAGCAACATGATAACCACTGCACTTAAAGTATACCCAGTTTTAGCTAAAAATATTGGTCACTATCAGCATTTAATGACGTCGAGGACTTTTTAGGCACACGCTCAAGAACCTAGTATCAGCGTATCTGCAATGCGACGCGGATGTGGCTCTCAGTAGCCGCATGCGCATCAACGTACGCATAGCGCTGCGCGGCGTGCGCCAGCGCGCTGCGTTCTTCTGGATCCTCGTCAATACCAACGGGTTCATCTATGTGCTGGGCCCGCTTCTTACTCCGGGCAGGCGTCTCTTTGAAGACCAGCAGATCATATTAGGTTGGTTATTTTTACATGTGACCTGCGGTTTTCATTTACCTTATCTGCAGTAGTACCCTACCTTAATGCATTTTAATAACGTCCAAAAGTATATCTTTGTATTCGACAGTACAATACAATAATTTATATTATAACTCAGGACTCTAAGGATTGCTTCAGTCTCTTAAAAAAAAACTGTGACATGGAAGAATCTTACCTATACAATCATTCTTATATATTAAGAAATAACTGTTAACTGTAATTTTACTCGTTTTTAAATAGTAACAGGTATACATACATAAAATGGCACTGATATTTTTTGTACGAAAAAAATTAAGAAATTTAAATTGTGAAAATTTTACATAGATTTTTTTTTGTTAACATCTCGTTTGAAATGTAGAGTGGTTAACGCATATGAAAATATTAATTGCACCCTCGAACTTATAGCTTGTCACTTTTATATCTTAGTTAACAATCTATATTATGTGATATGCAAATGACAATCTGAATTATCTACATAGTCATGACTGATTTGTTACTTTTCCTCAGGTCTTGAACCACCGTTTGAATCCCCAAACTATGAAATCGGCCTCGCGCTCGAAGTTTGCGGCGTCTATTTCATTGTGTACGTTACCGCCACCATCACTGCCTTCCACATCATCATCGTCGGGTACTCCGAGGCCCTCATGCTGGCACTCAGTCAGGAGTTACAATATCTGTGGGAAGATGCTCAAAGTCACTACCAAATGATTTCTAGAACTGATTTATATAGAACAAGTGAGAGTAACCGAGTAACTTCTCCTGACTCTAATGAAAATGAGGAAATGCCAACAGTTTTTGTACAAGATCTAACAAGCTTTGATCATCTAACCCAAGCTCCTAACGACCACACTGATATAATCTCAAAAACAAAGTTCATTAACAATTATATATGGCGCGGTTTACTGAGTGTAATAAAAAGACTCGCAGTAAATATTGAACTGATCAACCAAATCAACACCGTATTCGAAAACGCGCTGGCTATAGAATTCATTTTGCTCTCTGTTAATCTGATAGCAGAGTTGCTTGGAGGCTTGGAGAATACATATATCCAGATACCTTTTGCTTTGGTGCAGGTAGGTGTGGATTGCGTAACTGGGCAGAAGCTCATAGACGCTTGTCTGGTCTTTGAGGAGGCGGTGTATAATTGCAAGTGGGAGAAGTTCGACCTGACGAATATGAAGCTGATCTTGGTGCTGCTGCAGAAATCACAGAAACCCCTCGAGCTGTCCGCTGGAGGAGTCATCAAGCTGAGCAATGTGACACTCATGTCGGTGATCAGGTCGGTATACTCGGCGTATACTGCTCTGCGGTCCACTATGAATAAGAGAAGTTTATAAGAGCGACGTAATGGTGTATTCGAAGCGGGTGATGTAGGCATATTGCAAGGTTATCATATTTTGAGTTGTGTAATAAAATGTATACATACACATACATACATAAACTCACGCCTTTATTCCCAGAGTGGGGTAGGCAGAGCTACAGAATTACCAACACCTCTAAAAACTTGTTGATAATTCTATAACCACATTTTGCACACTTAGGCTAAGATGTTTACCAGTGTATTAGTGACAGGTTGCAAGCATAAAATGTATTTAGTTCCTAAATACAAAAAACAATGTGCAACAAGTTTCTTCATATATGTACGTCGTCAAAAGTTTAAATCAGTTAGTCAGCGACTTGCATCGTCAACAGTTTAGACAAATTAAGTAGCAAATTTAATATGCGTAGCTATGTATTAAATCACTCGTAGAAAGGAGATACTTTGTTTTATTTTATGTACGCTACCCTACCCTATTTTCTCGAAGAGTTATTCAACCTGAGGGTGGCAGACAAAATCTGCTACGTAGATACCTAACTAACACATTCGTTAAAAGACTATGCATACAAGACCATCGGAGTTGTATTAAAACTTCCTCATACTTCTCCTCAACTTCATTACTTATCAAAACCAATCCAGATAGCCAGAGCCAATTTCAGGAAATCATTTAGTTTTTAGGTGTTGACATTTACATAATTTACTTAGATATCAAATGAGAGTCCCCGGGTGCGCCGGTCGTGTGACTAAATTTACATATCTAATCTGATTTGGACCGGCCTTGATGTCGATCGCACCGTGATCGACGAATCTAAATCTCTTCTCAATATTCAGGACCGGACAAGATGAGAATCTTCAGGCTAGACGAGCGAAAAATCAAAATAATTTACGCTGCGCAAACTTTGATTGGACAAGTTTTGGACTAAACGACTTCCCGATTTATGTCGGAATACAGATAACAGCAAGCTTAAGGCGTGATTAAATATAATGCAACGCGTAGCAAAGTTTAAACGATTATCGCAGATAAAACAACAATCAAACTCAATTAGCCTTTCTTTGTCGGGGAACTCGGGCATAGACGGCGGCCGTTAGCGACGCGTATCTTCAAATACAATGGCGGGTTATAAAGGGAAACATTGTCCTATCGCAATGCAAGTTAAAAGATAATGCGAGCGTAGTCTCCTAATAACATTAGCATATCTTAATGCGACGCTCGCTTCTCGCGATGTACGGAGGCTGATCCGATGCCGGCTAATATTGGCTCAATAAACACCGAGCATGGCAACGCAAACAAAGCAGGAAACGGCGCGAATCGTAATTATGGATTAATAATAATGTATCTACTACACTCAAGTAATTGTTGGAACATGCAAATTAAGGCTTTAACTAGTGTGTTCGCTGAGTTAAAGTACTTCGTTAATATGATGTTTAATCCACGTAATGTCGGCCTAGTTAGCCGAGATCGTTGCGTCTTTTTGTGTTTGTAAAATATTACAGTTGAATGTATGGAGGTCGGGTGGGTATTTGTAAGGGTGCCCATTCACTGGCGCACAATGCCGCAGCGTCAATGCGCGGTGCACGGCGCTCGCTCTATGAGATTCAAAAATGGAATTGTGAAACGAACGTATTTTGGCGGGAACGGGTGTTTTGTACGCGCCACAATGCCAACATGTTGTATGGGACTTATTCCAGTTTGCTGCACACAAAGCTTCTATACGGCAACGAGAGCAAAAATATACGCGTTTGGAGACTTTCTTGCCAGATAAAAGACTTTAATTAAGTATTTTTGCAGGGGAATTTGTGAATAGATCTCTCGGGTAATAATGTAGTACCGGGATGTACTTTTACACTGTTATTATTTAAGATGTTCGTCAGATTTTTTTATATTTTGTTCATCCAACAGAATAATGACTATAGACAACAGTTAAGTAATCCTAATGATTACCGCTAGATGAACTTCATCTGATGAAGATTATTGTCATAATTGATTTCCTTGGACGACCTAGCAAACTTGCCGCTACAACGGCGTACTATGTCCGTTTAGATGTTTGTGAGGGGAGCCATGGTCGGAACATACACAGACGTAGGTAAATGTATAATTATGTATTTATGACAAATACTTTTTATATTATTGGCGAAATAATGACTCATTTGTACAATTCCGCCTTTGTTTCATCTAAATATCTAGTGATACACTGACGTAAACGTACAACTAAGTTATTTTAGTCCAAAATACCATAATTGTCTCTTTTTCTTGTTGGTTTTGGTAACTTAACGATTTTATATCCTTTATACCGCGTTTTTTGCGTTATGAAAGTAAATGTTTGTAGTTAAAATATTAAACAGAACAAAAAAAACGATTTCCTACGGTTTACAGGAATATGTCCAGCTTAGTTTGAAACCATTAAATTGCTTTCCTGTAAAACCGTAAAATAGCAAATGCGTTATTCTGTTGGATGAGCGATGTATCCCTCCGTCTTTGGTCCATCTAGTAAATTATATTATTTCTTAAATTAAAATTCCCTCGTTCCAGGCTCCTTTTCAGGTCTAACGGCCACTGGGACTAGGTAGATCTCATAGGAATGTAAATTCAAGGAATTTGGAATACTTGAGGACATTTCCAAAATTTTATATAAAGGGCATGCTTCGATGGTTCGGTCATTTGGAAAGGATGGATGAAAGATGATTGACGAAAGAGATATACAGATCGAAAGTGAGTGGACGGGTCGGAAGGGGCCTCCCTAGGCGTACTTTTTCGAGTCAAATCGGTGAAATACTGGAAAAGGGCCGAATCTTAAGTACCCGAAACCGACGTGCGTGCATGACTCGATGTATGAATGTGGAAGAAGCGAAAGAAATTTGTCAAGATCGCAGCAAGTGGAAAGAAGTGGTCTCTGCCTACCCCTCTGGGAAACAGGCGTGATTTAATGTATGTGTGTATGTAATATAAAGTACGCGATGTAAATATTAAACGTAGTATTTTTTCGTGTCGTAGTATTTAAAAGTTACAGTAAAGCTAGCGGTCCTGGGTTCAAATCCCGGTAAGGGCAGATATTTGTGTAATGAGCGCGATTATTTGTTCCTGAGTCTTGGATGTTTTCTATGTAATGTAATGTATATATTTCTCTATATAAGTATTTATATCGTTGTCTTGTACCCAGAGTACAAGCCTAAAGTAGTTTGGGACTAGGTCAATCGGTGTGACACCGACATATACGTTACATATACGTTTACATATACGTTTATAAGTATTTATATCCATACACAATCGGGATCCCAAGCTTGCTTTTTTTAAACTTATTTAGGAAACTGGTTTATTGTCCATATCTGTAGCAGTTATGTCAAAAGTATCTACATCACATCAAAGCAAAAATATTTATACTTATGTCTCTGTACATATTTATATGTGCTTGGCTTCGGATTCAATTCGGGAGGTCACCGAGGTCATCAAACTATGAATATGGGAGTTCAAAGGGAGGTTACCCAAAAACTTCCCGAAAGCAGTGGCGCGAGAAATCAGAAGGATCGGAATTGTACCTCTAAGGATAGGCTTGACATTTGAATATGCTTATGGCTGTCGTTCCCATCAATTTCTCTATAATATTATTTTTCATGCCTCATACTTTGAAAGTAGGCCATTGTTTATCTTAGAAACGGGTTAAAGGGGAGACACATGTCCACCCTAGGGAAGAAAAGTAATTGCATGTTTAAATAAAGTACCAGGAGCGCAGCGGTAATTAGGAGGTACGTAGCGCAACTTAGATCGCAGGCGGTGCCACCTTTTTTATCCCTTGGTTAACAATCTTCTTAATACAATATTACTCATAATAAATAGTTGACCTGACGGACGTGGTCTTAATCATTTTTATTTCGACATTCTGAAAAATTTCAAAGCGTAACGCTAATTCTAACGTTCAAAGGCAGATGGATAATGATCGAGCTTTTTTGGGGCACGTTTTATTTTAAAGTACTTTCGTGTTTATTATTCATGCCATTTTAAAATGCTTTCAGTTTCATTGCAGTGGGCGAGCGTAACGCGCGAGTCAGTCTGATCAATCCAAACTGACTCTGTTGTAAGGTGAACAGAAAGCTAAGCTGCCTTAGGTTAAAAATAATATTCGACGAACTGAGAACCTGTCTCCTTAAAGGCTCGGGTATGGATGGATAGGTCAAATCAAAAATGACTACGTGTGTCTCATTTTGCGTTTATACCATAAGTAAAATAAATCGCTGAACGTCTATGGAAAAAAATCTTTTATATAGCGCCACCTATTATAGATCTCATGAATTAACTTGTCATAACTAAGACTAAATAAATCTTAATACCCTATCAAGCCATCAAGTTCGTTGAGATCATGGTAGATGGCGCTGTCAGTCATATTATATTTATTTTAGCATAATTACCGTCATTTGCCTTCAATTCAATGTTTTTTGGTTGGTAAGGTACGTTTGAGTGCTTTAATTATTTACTTTATTGTACAACTCAACTAAGAATGATGTCGCGATGTGGCGTTATTCAATTTTTAATTTGCCCAATCCATCCACCCACGAGTCTGCAAGGAAATCGAAGTCCTTCTTTATTTTGAAGTCGGTTCATAATAGTATTATTTGCTTTTTATTAACTAGAGGACAGGGGAGATAAATAAACAACACCAATGACATTTATATTATTTTATTTTATTTTATTTTATGTTACTTTACTATACTTTACTTTATTTTATCAGCCGAAATCTTCAGATCAGATAAAAACATAAACTGAGTATCTTCTATCACTTACCGCCGAAACCTATATGGTCATTACTTTGGAAAAGGCTCGTATCTCATAGTTTGTGACTTACGATTTTGAACTTAAAGTGAAGATGTTTAAGTTCAATCTCGTACATCTCAAAAAATCAAATACGAGTTTTTTCTAAAGTAGTAACAATATTCAAACCGTGGACAGATAAGGCTTAACTCGGGTTAAAATTTGACATTTGCCCACACGCAAGGTGTAAAATTTAAATCCGAAGTAAACCCTTCTATCCCTGGTTTGAAATAGGATTCAGCCATTAGACAACCTGTGCGCACTGTCGGCAACCCTACATGATCAAGTCCTAACAGATCACAGTGACTGTAAAAAGAATAACGAGAAATGTCGTCGTAGGTGGAACCTGGCTTGTGTAAAAAACAGAACACGTCATGAGATATCAACATTGCTTTGTGCCAAGTGCAATGCTGGTAGTCTGGTACCTCTTGAAGTATTCTGGTACAACCTGGCAGGTGTCCAGTTGTCATTTCCCTTATTCCAACAGTAGCTGAGCTCTGCCGGTATTCGATCAGATAGGGGTACCGACGGTGCTGCCGGGTCTAACTATAATAGTTAACAAGTACAATTTTGGTAGAGTGAACGGAAGTCTATCACAAATGACTATGATCTAATAAAAATAGGCAAGTGGAAACCTTCCTAATTGTTAATGTACGTTAATATTTATCCTATATAGTATACCTATTTAATAATAATTGAGACGTCAGCGCAAAAGGGCCTAGACCGCATATTCACCATCATTCGACATGGTTTAGTCAACATGCGAAAATGATGAAACTTTACACCAATCAAAAAGGTTTCATCCCTAGATGGCGCAAAGTTATGCAATGTACGCCTTTTGCGCCAACTTATACATGTATTCATTAAAACCAACAAATGCATGAATTCCGATTTTATGTGCTGAGAAAAAATCGAGAGTCAAAAAGGATTTTAATTGTTTTCGATTGAAGTGTTTTTGACATAAAATACTTCATATAAACCATGACGTATTTTAGGTACTGGATAACAGCGATTTATTTTGCGAAGTTCATATTTCCGCAATTGTGAAACCACTGTTCCAGAAATAAAATATCTGAATATTGTTATAAAATACTTCACGGTTTAAAAGTACCATGAAATATTAAATTGAACGTTCAGACAAATAAATTTAATTGAACAAGAACCGTTACTTCTATCAATTGGAGGCTCTGAAAACGGCCAAAAAATTAATAATTGAACACCTGTGTTAAATACCACGCGGCGGGGGTATGCCGATGGTAAGCCGCGTTGTATTAAATACCGTGTTCCAATAAAAAAATCTTCGCGAATCAAAATCGTGAAATGATAATTAAAAACTCACAACGGATACTTAGCGGTTATTGATACAAACTAACCAAAAAATATCTGATGATCCGTTTTTAAAATTTCAAATTAAAAGTGAACCCAACAATAAACTGGCAGTTTATGAAAATGAGCCACCAAATGTAGAAAGCTTGGTTCCAAATTAAACGTCGTAGGAGAGCACACAATCTAATCTTTCGCAGGACGAGACCTACCGCGAAAACTACAAAATTCTGCGCTCAAATGATTGAACACGCGAATGGTAAAAGTCAGCGTGGAAAGACCAGGAAGTGTTGAAAGCCGTGTCCCGCAATCTTAACACTGTAAAACACCTCACGGTCACTAAATTTTAGATTGTTGTGCTCAATCCAGACAAAACTGGCCGTAGTTTACATGCCCGAAAGTGCTAGCCGTGTACTTGCCTTCAAACGTGTACACCACGGCAACGAAAACGAATAGGTATGTTTACTAAATACGGACACAATTTGTATGACCGCGCCAACGGAAGTCTTGAATTATGTCCGAATTCTGAATCATCACTCAATCTCCTTTAAGCAAAATCCATCTTGCGATCCGTCTTCTTATACAGCCCATAGTATCAGAAGTCACAGCATTAATTGGTTTTAAGACCACCAATATTGTGCATGAAACACTATGGCACATTCACCATCAATTTTATCTAATCTTACCTAAGCGTTACATATTGTTTAAACATTAATTAGTATAAGTATACCTCCACTATGTTGTGAGCTATGAGATGTATATCTATCACACAATTAATACAAATCTTTGGCTATACTCCGTGATGTGTTCTTAAAACTAAATTGTGACGAAAAACTTTGAAATATAAGTGCTTATCGATTTGTTATTATTTATGTTGGACTATTACTAAATAATTCATTGTATCGCATCGCAGCATGGCTGGCAGATCGAATACCATTAAAGATGTATCAAGATTCTCCTTAGAGAAGAACTTATAATTCCATCTTGTGGCCATGCTGCGGCGAATTCCCTTAATATTTAAGTTTAGAACATGAGAATGTGGCGTCAACGGCGTTTCTGTACACAGATAAAACACAGTCATCTTACCTCTATCGATCAATTTCCAACAATTACTATCCTACGAATTTGTACGTGTTTTGCTCTCACAGACGACCAGCATTTTTCAACTGGTTATCGTCTAAACCTTGTGCTCTCTGTTGTTTAACTTTCTATATCTTTTCTAAATGTATACAGAAAAGTTGTTTCCCTGTTTAATTCTGACCTAACTCTGACGAGAGTTTGCCGCTGATCCACGCAATTAAAAACTAAAATTGATTTCAAGCCTCGGTTGCGTCACGACAATACTTTCTAGTCTTGATCTTTCTCGATATTCACAAGCTGTTACATTTTCTCCTATCAAAGTTGTTAACCATTATGTTAGAGTGGGCACATATTGCAGCGTCGGCTGGTAAAGAAATAATCGAAACTAGCCAGCTTTAACACAAAACTACCACCCCATATAGCAAATTGCGCGGAACTCATCACTAGCTGACTTAATAGGGCCATAGACAACGACAATCGCACAGACCGTCCCATGAATTTCGGTCGTATGTGACAAGGTCTATCGCGAATGGGTTGGTCGTAAAGCAGACCGTCTTCTAGATAGAACGACAGTCCAGAAAGACGGTCTGTGCGACAGTCGCAACGTGTGTGGCTCCCGTTAATCGTGTTTTCTTATCGATTATGAAGTCATTGTTGCTTTGGCACTATTGAATTGAGCCTTGTTCATTCTTCCAACAATCAGTCAGATTTATTATCTGCTGGGTGAGCCAATATTTTATCATCAGCACTTGTTAAATTATGTTCAGTCAACGAGTGCTAGGGATGACTCACGTATAACATACATAAAGTCCCCATCCTAAGACCGCGTTCAAGAGAGGGCTTCAAAGGTACCTTATTTGGTTTTTCTTGAATATTTCGAATACTTCGTAGAATAAGCTGAAGATAAAGTTGCTGATAAAACGTTGCATAAAATGGCATTTTTTTAATTCGTTTTAAAGAGCATTATAAAAAGAATTGCACAGGATTGAATAGTTATAACGGGTCTGAGTAACTATGCTTATCCATTGGGTGTTCCTCAAGAGGTTTGGGCTCTTAAGATTTGAACAATGCCAATCAGCTGACCTTAGCAGCAGCCATGCCGATTGGTGCAAATCAACCTTAAAGAACACCTACAGATTGCATAATCATTCAGTCTTTATGACTTTTCACTCCATATAAAATCTACCTTTTGTACGAAATTTTATCAGCTTTGTTATTTACGTTCAATTATTTTTCTTAGTATAAGATTTTTTTACGAAAATCCAATAAAAAAGCACTTTTTACTCCTTTCTTGCCGAAAGTACGCGGTGTTTGAGTAGGGACGTCTAGTATTATATACCTGGAGTCACCCCTATCACAAAATACAATAACACAGACTACTCGAATTATTCCATTTTTTTGTGAACTTCAAGAGTTCGTTGACTAAACTAACCGTTAACGCGTAGCCATAAGCTTTTTCGTGAATATTTATTTAATTATTTCCCAGTGTGTCGACCCTTTTTATTTGCTTTTAGAATTTAAGTTAATTATTTGCGCCTAAAATACAATCTTAGCTATTCCTCCTAACGTATATTTTGACCAAACAGTCAATTTCTTTACGAAATACACGATTGAGCAACTCGAACAGGATTTTCACCCTCTTAAATAGACTACAATTGTTTGCTGGGTAGAATTACTTACATTTTGGTACATATTTATTAATTTGGAATAAGGAGAATTTCTCGTGACGGGCGCCCCTGACCAACAGTCCGCCGGCCAATTCAGGCCTGTGAGTTCAGTATTAGAACATGGACGTTTACAACTTTCTCATTCTAACGGATGGTTGCGTCCCTCTTGGCCTCCATTGGGTGTTCTTCAAGAGGTTTAGCTCTTAAGATTTGAACAATGCTCGCATAATCAGCTGACTTGAGCAGAAGTCATGCCGATTGGAAATTGCGCCAATCTTAACTTAACCCATAAAAAACACCTATAGAAGTATCTAACTTTCTTATTCTAACGGATAGTTGCATCCCTCTCGGCCTCCATTGGGTGTTCTTCAAGAGGTTTAGCTCTTAAGATTTGAACAATGCTCGCAAAATCAGCTGACTTGAGCAGCAGTCATGCCGATTGGAAATTGCGCAAATCTTAACTTAACCCATAAAAAACACCTATAGAAGTATCTAACTTTCTCATTCTAACGGATGGTTGTGTCCCTCTCGGCCTCTATTGGGTGTTCTTCAAGTGGTTTAGCTCTTAAGATTTGAACGATGCTCACAAAATCAGCTGACTTGAGCAGCGTCATGCCGATTGGAAATTGCGCAAATCTTAACTTAACCCATAAAAAACACCTATAGAAGTATCTAACTATCTCATTCTAACGGATACTAGCATCCCTCTCGGCCTCCATTGGGTGTTCTTCAAGAGGTTTAGCTCTTAAGATTTGAACAATGCTCGCAAAATCAGCTGACTTGAGCAGCAGTCATGCCGATTGGAAATTGCGCAAATCTTAACTTAACCCATAAAAAACACCTATAGAAGTATCTAACTTTCTCATTCTAACGGATGGTTGTGTCCCTCTCGGCCTCTATTGGGTGTTCTTCAAGTGGTTTAGCTCTTAAGATTTGAACGATGCTCGCAAAATCAGCTGACTTGAGCAGCGTCATGCCGATTGGAAATTGCGCAAATCTTAACTTAACCCATAAAAAACACCTATAGAAGTATCTAACTATCTCATTCTAACGGATACTAGCATCCCTCTCGGCCTCCATTGGGTGTTCTTCAAGAGGTTTAGCTCTTAAGATTTGAACAATGCTCGCAAAATCAGCTGACTTGAGCAGCAGTCATGCCGATTGGAAATTGCGCAAATCTTAACTTAACCCATAAAAAACACCTATAGAAGTATCTAACTTTCTCATTCTAACGGATGGTTGTGTCCCTCTCGGCCTCTATTGGGTGTTCTTCAAGTGGTTTAGCTCTTAAGATTTGAACGATGCTCGCAAAATCAGCTGACTTGAGCAGCGTCATGCCGATTGGAAATTGCGCAAATCTTAACTTAACCCATAAAAAACACCTATAGAAGTATCTAACTTTCTCATTCTAACGGATGGTTGTCCCTCTCGGCCTCCATTGGGTGTTCTTCAAGAGGTTTAGCTCTTAAGATTTGAACAATGCTCGCAAAATCAGCTGACTTGAGCAGCGTCATGCCGATTGGAAATTGCGCAAATCTTAACTTAACCCATAAAAAACACCTATAGAAGTATCTAACTATCTCATTCTAACGGATACTAGCATCCCTCTCGGCCTCCATTGGGTGTTCTTCAAGAGGTTTAGCTCTTAAGATTTGAACAATGCTCGCAAATCAGCTGACTTGAGCAGCAGCCATGCCGATTGGAAATTGCGCAAATCTTAACTTAATCCATAAAAAACACCTATAGAAGTATCTAACTTTCTCATTCTAACGGATGGTTGTCCCTCTCAGCCTCCATTGGGTGATCTTCAAGAGGTTTAGCTCTTAAGATTTGATCAATGATCGCAAAATCAGCTGACTTGAGCAGCAGTCATGCCGATTGGAAATTGCGCAAATCTTAACTTAACCCTTAAAGAACACCTATAGAAGTATCTAACTTTCTCATTCTAACGGATATTTGCGTCCCTCTTGGCTTCCATTGGGTGTTCTTCAACAGGTTTAGCTCTTAAGATTTGAACAATGCTCGCAAATCAGCTGACTTGAGCAGCAGCCATGCCGATTGGAAATTGCGCAAATCTTAACTTAACCCATAAAAAACACCTATAGAAGTAGGTATCTAACTTTCTCATTGTAACGGATGGTTGTCCCTCTCGGCCTCCATTGGGTGATCTTCAAGAGGTTTAGCTCTTAAGATTTGAACAATGCTCGCAAATCAGCTGACTTGAGCAGCAGTCATGCCGATTGGAAATTGCGCAAATCTTAACTTAACCCATAAAAAACACCTATAGAAGTATCTAACTGTCTCATTCTAACGGATACTAGCATCCCTCTTGGCCTCCATTGGGTGTTTTTCAAGAGGTTTAGCTCTTAAGATTTGAACAATGCTCGCAAATCAGCTGACTTGAGCAGAAGTCATGCCGATTGGAAATTGCGCAAATCTTAACTTAACCCATAAAAAACACCTATAGAAGTATCTAACTTTCTCATTCTAACGGATAGTTGCGTCCCTCTCAGCCTCCATTGGGTGTTCTTCAAGAGGTTTAGCTCTTAAGATTTGAACAATGCTCGCAAAATCAGCTGACTTGAGCAGCAGGTCATGCCGATTGGAAATTGCGCAAATCTTAACATAACCCATAAAAAACACCTATATAGAAGTATCTAACTTTCTCATTCTAACGGATGGTTGTGTCCCTCTCGGCCTCCATTAGGTGTTTTTCAAGTGGTTTAGCTCTTAAGATTTGAACAATGCTCGCAAAATCAGCTGACTTGAGCAGAAGTCATGCCGATTGGAAATTGCACAAATCTTAACTTAACCCTTAAAAAACACCTACAGAAGTATCTAACTTTCTCATTCTAACGGATAGTTGCGTCCCTCTCGGCCTCCATTGGGTGTTCTTCAAGAGGTTTAGCTCTTAAGATCTGAACAATGCTCGCAAAATCAGCTGACTTGAGCAGCAGTCATGCCGATTGGAAATTGCGCAAATCTTAACTTAACCCATAAAAAACACCTATAGAAACATTACTTTCTCATTCTAACGGATAGTTGCGTCACTCTCAGCCTGTTAATCTGGGACGCTCATTTCATCAATTTGTATGACTGTCCTGGTATTTAATTTATTTATTTGTTAGTTAACCTTTCAAGCCAAAGCAAGTCTTACGTAATGGTGGAATGGTATGGTAAGTAGTGGTATGTGCCCACTGCTAAATTGCGACCTCATCTACCCCAAGTGTTTTTGTGACGCAACCGAGGAGGCCCGTGTGACCTAGTTGCCTTTCTCCTGTTGGATGACCTCAGCCAGGTTGGTTATCTCGATCTCCTGGATGCGACGTCCTGCGAACTGCATGAAGTGTCCCGGTTCTTCAATGGAGCGCTTGCGGACTGGAATTGACAAGATTCTTATTACGTCTCGAAGAATAGGCAGTTACATCAATATTTGATGTATTTGATAGTTAGTGACCTTCACAAAGCTTTATATCCTATTGGTACCTATAACGTCGTTTTTCTAACGTGACAATTTATAGATGCGATGTTTTGTGAAAGAGACTTAGGGAAGGTCCCTTTTTGCAGGACTAAAAGACGGGACCTTACGTGACCTAGCCTAACGAGTGCTATACGTAAAATCACACGCCATAGGGCGGTTTCACAAAATTAACTCACTGTCGGTCTCAGGGCGCAGAAGGTACACGGGCCTATCGGCGCATTCGTGAGGCATGGCCCTCAGAACGTTGGGCAGAGCGGGCAGCACGGCGCGCAGCGAGGAGCGCACGCGGGAAACGTCGAACTCACGCCCTGCCTCAATGTTGAGGATGAAGGTGGAGGGTGGCATCACGAGAGCGGGGTCCAGTTCCATGGTGAAGCAACGGTCGAGGTCCATAATGCCTGGAATTTAATGTACACACAGTTTTCCATTGAGACATTTTGAGGGTAACTCACGATGTTGGTATGTAACGGCGTGTGTCCACATCTCACCGCTGCTCCTTATGTTAATAACTAACAGTCTCTGCTTTGTTCTTGGATGATTTTGTCACCTAGGCCTTTTCATTTACTTGAAAAAGTCTCTCGCCCTTACATTTCCAAGCACTCACCAGACATATTAGTCGAGAAGTCATGGACGAAGCTGGTCGTGCGCCCACTATCGTAAACGGTGATCCTCTCCACGGAGTCTCCAATGCGCAGCTCCTCGCGGAGGAAGTCAACCAGATCCTCGGCATCTGTGGCCAGTTCCGGCAGCCCATCGGGGTCGGCCTTGGGAGACCAGCGCAGAGGTACCATGCGGAAGTTGGGCTCGATGAGATGAGCGTTCGGGTTCTAGGGAAATAGTAGTCCATTGGGAATGAAAATGATAATGAGGACACGCTTTATTGTTTAACTACGAGTATGTTACTAACGTATTGTAGTATTTGTATGTTTCAAGACTTTCAAAGTTTATAATACCTCCGATTTATCTGTTGGTAAAAACTAACGATTAAGGTCCATAAGGACCCGCAGGCGGTTCTCTTGTTTATCGCAGAATATTCAATGTCCGATTATCACCTCCCAGCCAATTATTCGCAGAATTTCATTTCGCCTAATGATCATGTGTCCGAATGATCAAAAGATCTTGTATTATTTCCCAGCCTCACAATTAGCTATTGTATGCTTGGTTTTTTTTTATAAAGGCATTTTTTAAAATGCCACCTTTTGAGTAGTAACTAACTTATATAAAAAAAATAGAATATTTTTCCTTGGACTTGTGTTTAGGAATGTCTTTTACAAATATGGAAAAAGTTGATTCTGGCTGTTTGGTCACTATTAGCCTAACACACTTCTCCCGCTTCGCTCGTCGTCGCACCTAACTGGACCCTGTCACATGTGAGATTTCAGTTACTATAACATATAACAAAGGGAACTGTTCCACTGACAAAACATTATTCGTGTAATAGTTTTTTCACACCACCTGCTCGACAATGCCAAATTACATATCATGCAAACCTTACGCAAACCAAATCATTAAAGCCCTTGGCTTTAGCCGGGGTGTAATGTTGTACTGAATCTCATTATAACCCGCTGGGTTGTAATATTTTCACTTTTCATAGTTCTTATTACAATGGCCTTAAAGTCTAATTTCGTAATAAAAGATCAACTAATACTCGAAGGCCGGGCGCGGCGCCGCCGCCACCGCCGCGTCCAACCTAATTTGAAAATCGAACATTTTCTAAAATCGAGCTGGCCACGGCAAGCTGAATGGAACACATTTGAAATTAAACAAAAGCCGCGAGTATTGTAAGACGCTGCAATAAAATACATTGGTGATATGATAACTGCAAAGTTTTAAATAAATATATCAAAATTGAAGAAAACATCAAATATCAATTTTCACTTTTAATTTTAATTTACTATAATAAAACGCTGTTTTTAGTAGACTCGCTTTTTTATTGTCTCGCAAAAGGTGAGAAAAGTAGAGTACACTCCTCGGGGATAAAGCTGTTTTCGTCTTGGGCGCGCTTGAACCCCTCACTGCGCTCAGGACTCTTCTTAATTCCCTCGCTTCGCTCGGGAATTAACTCGTAACACCCTCGTTGCGCTCGGGAGTTAAATCTGGAGTCCTTCGTTACGTTCAGGATTCAATATCGCGCCCGTGACATAAAACTGTGCTTTATCCCCTCGGTGTATAATCTACTATTTGGCCTAGTGAAAGATTTGGCAAATAATAGATATCACAAAAGTTTTAAGTACTTAGACTTTAAAATACGTCGACCAAATGAAACGATGTCGTACAAAAATTTGGCAATAGTTAGTTGTCAAAGTCAATCATCGGCGAAATTTTTGTTGGCAAGTGAAATTCGGACAAAAAAAGTTCGCCGGACACCCCCGCAGGCTTATGGCTTAACGCACTCGCAATCGTAATCGTTTTCACGATATCAGTTCGAAGGTGAGTCGGCTTACGAAATGAAAGGAATTGTTCCACTTTAAAAGTCGATTGCGATGGTGAGTGCGTTAGGCTCCTATTATTTTATAAAGTCCAAGAATACGTGATGTAAAAAACGATCTACCAAAAACTCAAACTGTATTTAAAGATAATTATACTGAACTTAAATGCTGTGGTTTTTTCCCGGAAATTTGAGGTTAACAATGTTGTTTCAAAAAAATATTTGTACCACATATCATAAAATACCTATAATGCCGCATATAATGTTACTGTTCAAACATGTACTTTAACCCAATATCGGCGAGTAGTTTTTAAATCATATTGCATATTAGATATTACTTTGTTAAGTTATGGTTTAATTTTCCATGTAAATCCTCTTAGCGTGCCTAGAAATATAACGTTTATTCAGATTACCGTTAAGGCATACTCTTCGTAAAGATTTAAAAGATTATAAGCGTCGTGTCAGGCTCCTTCTTTTACAAACTTCTTATTAACTTGCAATATTACTGTTTCTTTATTTATTGACGTCAAATCTCGCAAGTTAATTTTGTACCAGTTCCCGTTAATGGAATAGGCTGAAATCACTCACTGAATGCAAAACAGACACATTTCAAAATAATTTGTTCTTCCATTAAAAATCGTATTCCAACCGCTTGTAATTTTAAAATGCAACACTGACTCATTTCGGATTGTGTCCGTTTTGTATTCAATGAACGATTTAACGTAGGCCCACTGTGTTGAGTGGGACTCATTAGATTGGTTTTGATAAGCAGATAAAGACTTTGCAAAAAAAGTGCAGTCAACAGCAAAAACTCGTCCCAAATTTTATAAGCGTTTTATAGAACGACAGTGTAGCTTTTCTTCCTTAATTAAAACACGGAATATTATAACTATTTTATTATTATGATTTATAGCTTGCAGGCCTTTTAATAAGGACAAATGTATTAAACTACGTTATATCCTGTAGGTATGAGACTAGTTCCTGCATTTATATGTAGATATTTTGTTAAATGCATCATAAAGGGCATTGGGTAAATTTGTTTGAAGAATAGTCTTTTTTTTTTTCAGCGGCCACGGATGATTTTTACATAGTTATTTAGAAGACCTCGAAATACACATAGATGTATATAATTGACAAGATTTCATATTTTCAAGACTTTAATTTTATTCGTTTTATAGATACTGTTTGGAAGGAGAAAGACACTATTAGTTTTAAATTTTCTCTAGAATGAATAATTATTTTATTATTAATTTATTAAGATGTACTTATTCTAAAAGGGCGTAACTTCATTTCTACGACACAATGGACATATTACGTTAGTCCAATCTGTATATAAAAAAGTACCATGTCAACCGATAAAGGGCCACTTGCACGAAAAGTTTAACCCTGGGTTAAGACACTAACGGCCACTTGCACACTGAATTTAACCCTGGGTTAAGGCGCTAACTCGAGTTAGTAAACGTCAGATTCATACGACAACTGTCATTTTAACTCGAGTTAGTGCCTTAACCCAGGGTTAAACTTTTTGTGCAAGTGGCCCTAACTCAAAATGACAGTTATCGTATGAATCTGACGTCTACTAACTCGAGTTACGCCCACTTGCGTGGACCAGAGTTAGCGTCTTAACCCGAGGTTAGGCGGCAAACCACGTACAAAAGTAGACGCTTAAGTCTGGGTTAAGGGCTAACTCTGGTCCACGCAAGTGGGCGTTAGTGCCTTAACCCAGGGTTAAATTCTGTGTGCAAATGGCCCTAAGTCTCTATCCATCTGTCAATAGTGTCAATGTCTAATTTGAAGTATGACAGCTTTTTTTCTCGTGAAAAAGGCAATGGTATTATATCTATTAAGGCATAGTATTGGTAAAACTCGATATTTTTATTAACTTACTTGTAATTTTGAAAATAAAGAATAATAAATCAATATAAATATTTTGCCGTGTTCAGGAAGTAAAACCCTTTCGATTCTTATAGTAATTTGCAGGTGTCACCAAAATGAAATGTTGTCAATTTATGGAGTTTTATAATATCGGAGCCGAGATATTTAAGATTAAAGAGTTCAGTTTTTGGTACAAAAAGTACGCGCAGGTAAGAATATTAAATATCTCGACTCCGATGCACTTAAGAGTACTACATTACATAACAAAACATGTTTATTTTGAATTATTCTATCATTATTTACCACTTTTAGTAATGGTCGCTCACCTTGAAAATGTATGACTTTTACAAATGACAACACTTTTACCCAAACCCCTTTGCTTATAATAAAATAAACAATATAACAAGTAAATACTTAACGTTAACTAAATTTAACGACCCAGTTAGCGTTAAAAACGTCAGATTAGTCATAGAATCGCATGTTAACGGATGTAAAATATGATTACGAATATCGAAAATTACGAAGCGAATAAATAACATAACCACGTAGGTAGGTTAAATAGTACGTAGGTACGTATGGATTAATCCTACATCACAAAGGGTCTACCCAAATGTTTATTTATTTTTTATGTAGTCACAAGTGTAACCTAACCTAACCTACCTAGCAATGTGTTTCGATATACCGGATATAAAACAATACAAAATGCTGATTGGGAAATGATACATTTGACCAGAAATATCCCCGTGTGGTAGCCGGATTAGAATAGTGCTACTCCGTGTCTTTCCGTGGATGTCGTAAAAGCCGACTAAGGTAATATAAAGGCGTGTAGTACTGTTAGGCGATGGGTTTGCAACCTGTCACTAATACACTGGTAAACATCTTAGCCTAAGTGTGCAAAATGTGGTTACAGAATTATCAACAAGTTTTTAGAGTTGTTGGAAATTCTGTAGCTCTGCCTACCCCACTCTGGGAATAACGGCCTGAGTTTATCTATGTATGTATGTATGACCAGAAATACTTTGGTCAAACGGCAGGATCCCCATCACAAACTATTCTTCGGGCTATAATACATTATTGTAACCAATAATTGTATGGATCTTAGATATTTTAATTATTTAATTATTAGCTATCCAGAGAGGTAATGCAGCCAGTGTTATAGGGACTATGCCGCGCGCGGACCTGCTAGAGGGGGTATTCTTTTTGTAGTGGTGATTTTTATTTTAATCTTTAATTTTTCAGTAGCTTAGTTTTATTTTAATTAAAATAAGTTTAGTTTTTAACTTTGAATTGTAGATACGATTCTATTGTAGTATTACAATAAAATTTATGTAATTATTAAAAACATTGCCAAAGTAAGTACCTACTCAGTTTTACGTACTTAACTATCCAGGTACGAGGGAAGGTCTGATTACTATTTTGTCCCTCGCAAACATTGTTTATTATTTTTATCTTACTCAGTCGACTAAAGAGCCATGTAAAAATGAGTAAATTGAGGTGGGGTGGATCTCAAGTCCCCTGCATCCTTACATTTGGTATCTGTTTGTGCATCCTGCCCGACATATCGGGTTTTCTTTTATTATAATTACTACGTTACGACCACCGTCTTCTTTTTATGACTTCGATTGTTTAGCGTTTGGATTTTGCTAATACTTGAAAACTGTACTGTACTGACCGAATAAGGGGTTGAGGGGGCAGGAAGTTGAGAGGGGAGAGGGGTTGTGCGGTGGTTTTGGAGGAGAGTAGCACCTATCAGCAAGTCGCGGGGCTTCTACTTTTCCGCCTGAGGGATACAATGTAACTAACGAACCTACCTGTATAATGTAATGGCCATTTTAGGGGGTTTTCTAATGCGAGGGACTTCGATCCCCGAGCGCCCTCAGTGGGGGGCTTCACCCCCTCAGCCCCCCTGTGGGGGGCTCCGCCCCCCTAGCCCCTTTTTCTGCCCTGAACATATATTTATTTATTATAATAAACGAGCATTATGAGTTTCATAATTAGTGGAAATAAGATTAGGTATTTAGACGCTTAGGTTATGTTAAATTATGGTCAATGATGTTTAGGACAAAATAAAATTTAGTAGACCTTACACCATTTTCAACGTTTCTTACTATACAAATAACCGAACTTGCTTACTAACTTCTACCCCCGACTTCACCACTTTAGGGGTAGTTTTTCCAAAATCACCAAAATTTCAAATTTTTATTTCCAAACAGTAGTTTAAATACCCATTTTTAGTATTCTCACTTCAAAAATTACCAAACTCCCATGCATACTTCTACCTTCCATATTGGGGAAGGAAAAGTAGTTTGAAACTAACAGCTATAATACGAATCCAGTCTGACGTGGTTCGCCCCCCCCCCCCCCCCTCTTGGTCTTTGTCGTCGTTCCTTTGCAAAAATTTAACAAAGCGTCGTCTACATAAATAGTAATCTGTGGATGACTCGACGGCACTAGCTTCTTAATTAGGCAATGAGTTGTCCGAGCGGTGGTTTAGGTTTTTTAGATCTAAAGTGTTAGATTTTTTATTTTAATAGGAACCTAGATATTGTAGGTTGATAAATGGGTCATACACAGATTTAGGTTCCCGTCTTTCCTGTGGACATACTCGAAGTTAACGTGTTTAAGGCCAAATTTTCTGGCTGAACCCACATCCGCATAAACAGCGTGACGTCTACTTTAGTCCTATCAAATAAAAACATAACTTATATGCACATAAGCCCTTAATTATTGACCACAGAAGAGACAACTTTTGTTTTTGTGATTGTGTATGACCCAAATAGGGGCCTGATAACGCATTTTCTATACTAAGTAAACTGAATTAAACAAAATCAAGATTTAACTTTTTCATTCAAGTAGTAACGAATGCCTCATCATTTAATTTTGTAGTTTACTAAATTCCAAACGCTTCTGTTTATTTTTATCAATATGTAATTTGCTGAGTTACTTTTGATAGCTGGCCACTCGTTATTTTTCTTTCTTCCTGTGATCTCTTCACCGATTCCCGACACGCAAAATTGTAAAATAATGACCACTACCTACATTGTAAAATAATATTTATATACTAAAACATTGTGATATTACACAAATAAAACACAGAATCATCTTTTATTTACAATATTACATAAACTAGGCAGTCCAGGTTGAGTGATAACATGGCAGAGTTGCTGGCAGCGTCTGGTGGAGATCATCGAGTCCTGTATCGCATGGAATTGGAGGTCTTTAACCAACTGTGGGTTGATGAGGGCTAATGATAAATTAATTGGAAAATTTTGTGCCTACCTGCTTGGTATTTAGGAGACTGAGCAGAACGCCTGGTAGATGTGCTGCTGCGGCGCTGGGACAGGTATATCCCCAAGTAGAAGCATAGCACTGACAGTGAGATTTCCGTGCCCAGTCTACTAGACCCTCTGACTCAATACACCGGCGGATCAAGCAGCACTTTAGAATACACTTTGATCCACCATTAACATGTTTCAATTCTGTTGCTGTCGAAGAATGATCTATTCAGACTAATAATCCTAGTAGGAACTTTTTAAGTTCTAAGTGATTAGCTGCTTGTCTGTTTTGACTCTCTATGTTTAAGCTGGCAAAAGATATAGGCAGATCAATGATGAATACTAATCCCAGGTAATGTTGGGATTGTTACAACAGTGAAACCTCCTGGAAGTTTCTTTAGAAACCCAACAGAGCTGGTTACTATTGGTTCGTTCCGAACCTCTATAATATATGGAAGATAACCTCTATAATGTATATGCTGTAGGAAGTTGGATTGGTAATCATAATAGGTAATGAATGATAGACCTCTAAGAGGACATAAGATCATTTGAGTCCTAAAAACCGAGAGGACCAAAAGTTTTAAAGGAGCTCTATGCTTATTAGCAATGCTTGGTCGTCGCAGCGGTTGCGGGTAGCTCAGAAAAAAGAGTAGATCCACAGCATGCCGCATGCCGGGCCCATGAGTTATCTTCTTCGATGCACTAACTTCATCCACCAGTGGATCAAACAGCGCTAGGTCTCACTGTGATACGTTTCGACTCTGCTGCAGGTATGATCAAACCAGATGATGGATTAAACTGAAGAATGCTATGAAATCTAATGATGGAATGAGGCAAATCCTAGCCGAAGCTTCTAAAAGCCTTGGAAACTTAATCAGTATGTTTGCTGTGAATCCATTTTGACATTGATGCATCACCAGGGGAGCAAAACGGTGCTCTCTCCAATACCGAAACGATGGAAACTTAACAATACCTGCGGTCTCATGTCGATGGGGATGGAGCAGTACCCCGAGAAGACGCGCGGCCGTTGCTGTACTAAGCACTGCCGGATCATGTACAAGGTGGTGTAGATGAACACCAGCGCCAGCATGATGCCCAGCACGCCCCTGCCCAGCCCAGGGTAGCGGGAGGGCTTCCGCTTCGGAATGAACATTTCCACTTTTCCCTGAAGAGAGGTGAAGCATGTTTTGTTAGAAGGCCTGGAAATGTAGGGACAAGTTAATACCTAATAATACCCAATAATGACCCGAATAAAGTAGTTTATCAAAACATCTTCTTGCCAGTATGCGATGCCTTCAATTTTAATTTAACCTTTGATAAACTACTTTATTACATGTAAAGACCCTGATAATTATGTTTCGAAATTTTAGTAGTCCTAAGCCATTTCAAAATTATTTTTATTTTGTATTACTTAAGCGAAAAGAATCTATAGTCCGCTCGTTCAAATAGTTTGCATGCTTTGATGAGCGGCTATAAATAATTGGAACGGACCAATGTGATTATGGTTAGGGCCAGCCCTTTACGATTAATTATAATATTGCACAATATGATGAATAATTGAAGAAAAGTTTGAGAGAGTTTAATTTATTTTCCATGTAGGGTTAATAAATATTGTGCAATATTGTAAAGGCTCTGGTTAGCCCATCAATATTGTTGTGCAATATTATTGTGTGATAAATGATAATATTGTTCGTTTAATGACAAGGGGCGATTCAATTATATTGCGCAAACTTATTGTAGGTGTAGGGCAGCCTTAGGACCCATTCATACAATCAATTTATTCCAAGAAACTGTTTTTCGAGTGTTCAGATTTAAGTCATAGGTATTAAATGTCAGCATAAAATGTTTTTTTTTATGTAAAGACTGTACACGATAAAATCTGGCCATGCATGATCTGGTGTATTTTTTTAATGAATGCTAATTTTCAAGCAGCACTTTTTTGTAATAGTCAGTGGTTATGAAACTACATAATAAAAATACAATCATAATAAAATGTAAGAGCGTCTGTATCTTAGACCCTTATATAATCCACAGTACCTTTATTTTTTTGTACACGATCTTCTGACAGTCTTACCAAATTCTCCGTTTTAAAACATTTTATTATTATTAATAATACAAGCCAAATTATACCTTATTAAATTATCTTACCACAATAGTTAAAACTTTCCTAATTATATTCAGATTAAGATAGTTCTGAGGTTTTTTAACTTTGGCGAATTTGACTTTTTGACAAATAAATGCCTCCCATACAAAAACAACTTTCAGTGCTTGGAGTAAAAAGTCTTCCTGACTACTACAAATAGAAATGAGTTTCAAAAAGTATTTTTTTCGTAAGACGACATTCTATTGTGGGTAAAACTGCTTGTAACAATATAAATACAGTTGTGGCGTAGAAGCAGGAAGTGAGTGAATATTGTCAAAAAACGCTGTACAAGAGATGAAAGGTATGATAGAATATATTTGGCGAAAACTAACACATACCCATACATTATGATACGATTTTATTTCATTATATAGTATTATAATTATACAACATATTAAAAAAAAACTGCTTGAAAATATGCATTCATCGCAAAGATACACCAGATCATGCATGGCCAGATTTTATCGTGTACAGTCTTTATTGAAGTAATTTCCATTTTTCTGTTCTCTCTGACACAGTATACAAAAACTTGAAAATTAAGTATTAATTAAGTAACATAAAAAAGGGATCATGTTTAAGAAGGCTTAGTTATAAATTATGCTGAAGCCCACCGATTTTAACACTTAATTGGCACTAGTGATAAATCACCAATAATTAACAATAATGTTTTTCAATTGTTTGTTTGTTTGGTAATTATGTTTTTGATTAAAACTTAAAACGGAGATTTTTCTAGGTTTTTGCAAAACTTTATTTTATTTACTACCCAGCAAAGCCACACAAAGTTTTAAAAATGTTGCACACAGTCGAGTAAAAGAGATATATTTATTAAACAATGAAGGACAAATGTATTATAAAGGTCAGCTTGAGATTTCTGGAAAGATTGTTACTGCACTCAATTCTTAATATATTAATAACTTAACCTATGACTTGTTTAAAACAATGGAGCATTTCGTTTGCATTTGTTCCAACTGGTTCCAACTTCACGATCGACATTAAATTCGGTATCTAAGTACAAATACTTTGTAGCCCTGGGACAAACAATGATTTGTATTTATTACAGAAAATCAGAATGTTCCAGATGGCGATTCACAACTGTTGCGCAGACAGATTCGCGTCAGAACCCCGGGGATCGATATGTGCATCTCATCCATGCATTTCAAGCTCATCAAAATGGCCGATTTACCTACTGATTTCTAGAAGTTCGTATTTTTGAATCTCACAGGGTTACTGAAATTCTCACGCCTACATGCATAGTCATAATTATATATTCATAATATTTCTCTATATTTTATATTGGTCTTAAATACGATAATACTTAAGTGCTCAAATACAAGTGGCATCCCCTCCAAAGTAACATAATTCTGTTTTCATTAAAACTTAAAAACTGAGATTTTTAATTGAAACTTAAAAACTGAGATTTTTCTAGGTTTTTGCAAAACTTAATTGTTATTAATACTATTTATTTATCAAGCAAAGCCACACAAAGTTTTAAAAATGTAACGAGTAAACTAAATATTTTTATCAAACAATAAAGATGAAATATACTATTAAAGGTCAGCTTGAGATTTCTGGAAAGATTGTTACTTACTGCGCTCACATCTTAACGTGGGTATTCCTATACGTAGTAATTATAATTTGACGGATGGCTATTTCCTTTGCATTCACGTTTATTGAAGAAGCACTATATACTGCGTAATTTCAGCCAAAATCTTGCCTATTATGGACAAGTGTATTTGTTATTTGTTCCAACTTCACGATCGACATTAAATTTGGTATCTAAGTACAAATACTTTGTAGCCGTGGGACAAACAATGATTTTTATTTGTTACAGAAAATCAGAATGTTCCAGATCGCGATACACAACTGTTGCGCAGACAGATTCGCGTCAGAACCCCGGGGATCGATATGTGCATCTCATCCATGCATTTCAAGCTCATCAAAATGGCCGATTTACCTACTGATTTCTAGAAGTTCCTATTTTTGAATTTCACAGGGTTACTGAAATTCTCACGCCTACAGGCATGAGGTCTTAAATATTATGGTAAAACTTAAAATGCTCAAATACAAGTGCCCACATACAAAAAACCGCCGCGTGACTTAATTTTCATAACTACTAGGTAGGTACTCAAATATTGACTAGCACACATTTCAAGAGCTTTTCAATGATGAATAACAATCGCGCAAATATTTTCAGCCTATTTTGCTTTAGTAACACGCAAAAAAACAGGGAGAGGAAAATTTAACACGTAGGTGTAAAGTTAAATTAAATTAAATTAAAAGTATTCGCGAAATCTCTTACTTAATCAAGAAATAGAGAGAACGAGTGAATAATACATGATGAAAGTGCAATAAGTATCAAAACCTTTATGATTAAGCATGTTTGATATTTGCGACGCAATTTCAAAAAAGCAGTTGAGGCTTCGAGAATGTTCCAGTATAGCAGTTAATTTAGTTTTAATTAATTCTAGGTACTCGGTAACCAATCGATGGCTTGTGACCTAGGTCAAGCCTGGGAAAATTTTATAGCTGCAAAAATAAAACACAATATGCGACACTCCCAGATGGCCCGCGCACAATCGATTTTCACCTCTATTGTTGTCTCTTACGGTTTACAAGCGGGTGCATATGTCTATCGCGCACAGTACTACCTTTTTTCTTTTTTGTGACCTATTTTTGGATTGTAATAAAATAAATGTAACCAAATTCAAAAACGATATTAAGAATCACGATACGACGCATGAAAAACATACGGGCCCCTGTAACTCACCTCCTCCATCATGGTATCAGCATCAGGCCCGGGAAGCTCAGGGACTTCCTTCTTTATCTGCACGAAGACGTTGGGTTTAGTGAGTATAGTCATGGTGATAGATTTTCCGAAATATTTCGCTTTCAGAAATCAACTCAATTCAGCAAATTATTTATTTTATAACTGCGTGCAATTCCAGACCAGCGCGCACCCGGACTGCGCGAGGGGAAGAAAGGATGAAAATTTTCACCCTCCCGCCCACTATACATCAATAATTTTAATGTTGCCATCACTAAAAATATTTCATACATGTTGCCGTTTACATGAAATTTATCGCTCACTCGGAACCGGTAAAATGTGGTACGTCACTATGAAAAAAAAAACCAATGAATCCGTTGAGTCTATGACGTTAGTCTATCTTGTCTACGCGTTCCAGTGTTGCCAGACCGGCCTAAAAGGGACGGTTTTCCGTCCCTTTTATCACCACACCGTCCTTTAATCGGCCCTTTTCAGTAACCGTCCCTTTACGGTTTCGCCCAAAAAAGTTCGTGACCACCAAAACAAAACCATACCTATCTAAGTACCTGCTCAGTTTAATATATTGATAGCATAAAAGTGTATCTGTATTAAATTAAAGCTGTCTGTCGAAACGGATCTATACGAATTAGTAACGATTGACAGGAGTACCAACCAACCTTATCATTGCTGTTATAAACTGATGTATTTATTTAAATCTAATCTGTAGTCGTGTCGTGTTATCTATCTTTGGTCTGGTTTGTTTGGTACCGTACCTAGTACTACGTAAAAAATAGTGACCGTTGTATCCCTAATGGCTACGAGCGTCGGGGTGGCAAACGCAGGGGGCCTCAAAAAATTCGAGCCCAAACCCAGCATGCTTAAGGCAAAAATAAAATATGTGTAAAAAAATATATATTCCAAACTATGAAGCTGCTTTGTTACTGGTAATAGGGAATATTCATGATTTTTTCACAGCTTCAATAAAAGCTGATTCATGTCACAAACAGTTAAGACTGCGCCGAGCGTCCAGTGGCGCCCTCATTACTGTTATTGGGTTTTCGAATTAACTAACGAATTTCCTTGGAACCAAACAAAATGTGTTTGTAGCGCAAGTATAAACACAATTTTTGGGATACGTAACAAACTTTAAAACAATTACCCTTTGAGTAGTCAGCTTAACGGGAAAAGGTGGCCACTTTTTTTCGTTAAGTTAATAACTCGAAGGTGAATTGTTATTAAACTATATGATATACCCTATAAGTTGTGTTTTCATTTGTAGTACAAACACATTTCGTCCAATTTCAAGAAAATACTTTAGTTTATTAGAAAACACAATAAAAGTAATGAGGGCGCCACTGGACGCTCGGCGCAGTCTTAAAAAACATATTTTCTTTAAAATAACCAAGATATAAGCCAACAAAGATTTATTTTTACCTAATAATTAATTAAAAAATGTATATAAATAAATGAAGTTTTGAATTTTTATTTTTGTCCCTTTGTGCCCAAAACGGTCCTTTTTCAGATAACACACCGTCCTAAATTGGAGTTGCGTACTGGCAACACTGACGCGTTCACAAAGAAAGAAAAAAGAAAAGAAACCTGAGGAGAGACGAAGTTGTAATCTTTTCTGTGTTAAATAGGTTAATGAATCAGCAACGTATTAAGTGCCGTTAAAACATGTTTGTGTAGTTCCCTGTAGTCTTATTTTAAGTTAATTCTTTATTTCATTGTGTAATATTCACGTTCAAACGCTCGGTGTACGAGCACAAATAAAATGGCGACGGACCCAACGAAAAACCGCATGCAAGTTTTTAAGAACACAGGCAAAGATGTCGACGTAAGTTTTTTCATTCGTGTCTATCCTTTTTCAACTAGATTATATATTGTGATGTTAGATTGCACGCCTCAATCGAATCTGTTCGCTGATTGCAGGAAATGCGCAGGCGGAGAAACGAAGTGACAGTCGAACTACGAAAGAACAAACGCGAGGAGACTCTTCAGAAACGGCGTAATGTGCCAATTAGCGACTCTACAGATGAGGAGGAGATCGAGCGCACACTGGCGGCGACGGACCTGAAGGAGCTGGTGCTAAAAGCGGCGGGCGCTGACAGCCCTACGGCGCAGCTGGCCGCGGTGCAGCAGTGCCGCAAGCTGCTGTCCTCGGACAAGAACCCGCCCATCGACGAGCTCATCGCCACTGGCATCCTGCCTGTACTAGTAGGCTGCCTGTCCCGCGCAGACAGCCCAACGCTGCAATTCGAAGCGGCCTGGGCGCTCACTAACATCGCCTCAGGCACTTCAGCGCAGACCAACAAGGTCGTACACGCCGGTGCCGTGCCTTTTTTCCTGCAGTTGCTCATGTCCCCCCATGAGAATGTATGCGAGCAAGCTGTTTGGGCACTTGGAAACATCATTGGTGATGGCCCAGTGCTACGAGATTTTGTCATTGAATTAGGCATGGTGCAGCCTCTACTCAGCTTCATCAAGCCTGATATCCCTATTTCCTTCCTGCGCAATGTGACTTGGGTTATTGTCAACCTCTGCAGGAGTAAGGACCCCCCACCTCCAGTCAAGACCATCCAGGAAATTCTTCCCGCTCTCAATGTACTCATTATGCACACTGACATTAATGTAAGTATGTTACACAATTAGGAATGTTATTAGATGAGCAATATCACTTTGGGATGAGTCACTTGTAAATTCCACAGCATTGTTTGTTGATAAATCAAACCACTTTGACTACCTTAAATATTATTTCCATTTGAAAGCCATTGTACCTTTGTTTCTCTTTTGCTTTTCTTATATTGTTTTTTTTTTATGTTTACCACAAATGCTTTAACTTAAATTTTAATTTTCAGGTTTTAGTAGATACAGTTTGGGCCATCAGCTACTTAACAGATGGTGGCAATGATCAAATCCAGATGGTGATTGAGTCTGGCATTGTGCCAAAGCTTATACCTCTGCTGTCCCACAAGGAGGTCAAGGTGCAGACGGCTGCCCTGCGGGCTGTTGGCAACATCGTCACAGGCACCGATGAACAGACACAAGTTGTGCTCAACTGTGATGCGCTAGCGCATTTCCCTGCCTTGCTCTCACATCAGGTATGTTTACGAAGATTAACTAATCCCGTTACATAGTAAACAATGATACTTTATCATGCGATCTGGCAGACAATAATAATTACACTGAAAAATAGCGGTCATTATTTAAGAGCCTATAATACAGCACCGTGATACAGTTTTTACTAGTATTAAACTACCCACTTGCTACAAGAAATTTTGTACCTATTTTGTAAGCAGTTATGATAAAGCTATAAAGCTGAATAAAGTTATAATGTCCCATTGCTGAGCAAAGGCCTCCCTCCCTCTTTCCACATAGCCCCATCTTAAAATTTTAAATATGGTATGAATATGATAATTTGGAAAAATTAATATTGTTTATAATCAAATCACAGAAAGAAAAAATCTGCAAAGAAGCAGTTTGGTTCCTTTCAAACATCACAGCGGGCAACAAGAGGCAAGTCCAAGCAGTCATTGATGCGGGACTTCTACCGAAGATCATTGAAAACCTTGGCAAGGGAGAGTTCCAGACACAGAAGGAGGCTGCGTGGGCCGTGTCTAACCTAAGCATCAGCGGAACTAAGGAACAAGTGGCTACACTCATCCACTGTGGAGTCATACCGCCCTTCTGCAACCTACTCAGCTGCAAGGACACGCAAGTCATCAATGTAAGTTACTAACTCTTTATATAGAAGACTTTAGATACCTAGATATTGTCCTTCCACTACTTGAATGAATGAATTAAATGAATGATATAATCCTAATAAATCTGATGGTCTTTAACTTATGGCTTTAAAACTGAAAAATCACGGGACTACAGTAACACTTGTTGAGGAATTTCATGTGGTCAAATCCACTTTTTTTTTTGAGTTCTTATTTCTATAGAGAAAGAAAAAGATATAATCATCCTTACATACATGTAATACATACATACAACCACGCCCTTACCATAGTGGTAGGTAGAGACCACTTCCTTCCACTTGCCACAATCCGGACAAACTTCCCTTGCTTCTTCCACACTCAAGTCTCTTCATACACATGCGTCGGTTTAGGGTACTCTTGAGCAGGCACTTTCTTAATATGTCGCCGATCTCATTGTGGAACTTTTGCCTCTTGCAACATTCCCATTTACTCTTGCCTCATATATCTGTTTCGTCAATCTCACTTCATCCACTCTCCACGCGACCAAACCACTTCAGCATTCCTTTATTAATCCTTGTCACTACATATTCTTTTAACCAACAACATTATCTTATTAGTTATTACACTGTATGTAATCCTATCACACACATTCACCCCAACCATACTTCTCAACACTCCTTTCTACGGCATTAATGCAACTTTCATGTTCTGGCATACCCAACTCACACTGCCAAACATAAGTCAAAAATCATCGTAACATAAATACAGACATTAAATCACGCCTGTTTCCCAGATGGGTGGGCAGAGACCACTTCTTTCCACTTGCTATTGACAAATTTCTTTCGCTTCTTCCACATTCATACATCGAGTCATACACGCACGTCGGTTTCGGGTACTTAAGAATCGGCCCTTTTCTAGTATTTCTCGGATTTGATTCAAAAAAGTATGCATAGGACGATCCCTTCCAACCCTTCCACTCACTTTCTATCTATATATCTCTTTCGTCAATCTTCTTTCATCCATCCTTTCCAAATGACCCAACCATCAAAGCATGCCCTTTTCAATCTTAGTTACTACATCTTCTTTTATTTCGCATTTCTCTCTGACTTTTTCAATCAATCAGTTTCACACCACACATACTACGCAGAGAGCGCATTTCAACTGCATTTACATGACTTTCATGCTTGTCCTGCCACACCCAAGATTCACTACCATACACATCAGGGTAGGGGCCAGCACTCCATTGTGAACAGCCAGTCGGGCTTTTTGTGAAACGCCCTGTCTGCTCACAAAGGAGTACAGGGCAGTTAATTTCATCCCCTGCATTACCCTCTCGATATCCTTCTCACACTTACCATCTCTTGTAAACATACTTCCTAGGTACACAAATTCGCTTACCTGTTCTAACTAATTCACCATTTAGGTATATTTATCACGCACTCAGTCATCTCCTTGTCCTTCTCTATTGCCATGACCTTGTTCTTGGCAACATTTACTTTCATCCCCTTTTGCTTAAATCCCTCATCCATCACTCCTTAATCCTGCATAAAAGTAATTTAAAAGAAGAAGAAAAACAAACTTAATTACAACCATTTGAAGCAAACAGAAAGCGTAATTTGTCTTAATTCATTTTTTACACAAACCAAATGATTGCTATTACCAAAATCTAATAGGATTTTGATTTTTCAATTGGTCCATCATTTACTTGTTTCTCTGTAATTTATAAATTTCCATTCAACAAAAGGAAAGTTGTATTTGAAATACCACTTTCAATATTAATTTTAATTAGTATAAAAAGATAGTTTATGTTTGGTATTCTAACCTTTCTTGTACTGCTAATACAAGCATCAAATTAAACAAAACTCATCCGAAACAGCTTGACAAATTGTTATGAAATATTGTGTGTATATTCTGAAAAAAGGAAGTAAAGTATATTTCATAAAGCTTGTGTGAGGGCGACGCCGGGCGCGGACAAGCTAGTATTACAATAAAATTGCCGCAATTGTTGTCTCTAAAAAATATTTAATTATATGGGTCACGCAAATTGTCGTCTGGCGGTATCATCTTCGTTAACAAATTGGTTCAAGATACTTCATTGGCAAATAACGATTAATAAAAACACTAATAGACCGGAGCGTAACAAGCAATGATAAATGTCTAACTGAACAACGAAATTTAGGCATGTATAAAATCGCACCTTGATAATGAGACCGTCACTAAACAAAATATATAAGAGTTCGAATAATGACACTATTGCCATCAAAATGAAGTTGGATTTCAAATACAGCATTTTTTTGTTTAGTGACGGTCTCATTATCAAGGTGCGAAATGTGTAAACAAGCATTTCTTTAGCTCACTGAACTATATCACTCATTCAAAGTCTAACTCGCAACACTTGTTGGACAAACATACAACCAAAATACATCTAAATAGGGTGGTGGAACCAGTAATGGACAAGAACCCAATGATGGACACTTGCTTCTTATTTAACAGAAGATAAGGGTTATTCATTTGTTTTGCCACATTCAATTTAGGACCGTATGATATTTTAATTAAGAGTGGTGTCCATTACTGGTGCCTGTCAGCTAAAAGTGTCCATCATTGGTGCCGTCACCCTATGTAGATCAGATAGCAAACTTGTGACTTCAGTTGACAGTTACACAATTTCAGCTTATTTCAATGTTTCATCAGAATAAATTAGACTTGACATAGGTATCTGAAATAGATAAAAACCCCTGATATATTTGGTAACCCTTTCATTTTTAGCCGACTTCTCAAACGGCCCAATATTTTTTTGTAAAACCTAGTTAAGCACCATCCTGATCAACTAGCTGTCCTTTGAGAGCGTCACTGGCCGTGGCTTACGGGGTCGACTCGCGATCGTAAAGTACCGAGTTCGAACCCCCGCGGTTACCATGTACCGATGAGTTTTTCTAACTTAAGTGCATTAACTGATAGTCTTACGGTGAAGGAAAAACATCGTGTGGAAACCTGCACATTGCAAGCAACTGAATGTGTAATAGTAATAGAGTAATTGTACAAAAGATCCGAAAGGGCCCGTCTGTAAGATAAGATATGGTGTCCTTTACAAAAAAAAGTTGGGGTTCAATTAGTCATGTTTATTAACTGTTAATTTCCCCAGGTGGTCCTGGACGGGCTCAGCAACATGCTGAAGATGGCGGGCGACGGCGCCGTGGAGGTGGCCAACCTCATCGAGGAGTGCGGCGGGCTCGACCGCATCGAGGCGCTGCAGTCGCACGAGAAGAACGAGATCTACAAGATGGCCTATGATATCATTGAACAATACTTTGGCGATGAGGTAAATACACAATTGACTAAGTCTAGTCTTCATTTTAATAGGATCTTAATTTTTTGACCTAGTTCATGTTGTATTTTCTATCATTTCACCCAGTGCCTCTTCCATTACAAACTACATAGTTGGAAAAGGAATATTAGTGCAATGAACTAGTTCCGGACAACTTTTACTGTGGCCCTATTTTACTCTATAAATTTATATTGCTTTTGACATGTTGCTTTACGAGTACTGTCAACTTTTTGATAGCTATTATTTACTTGATAGTAATGGCGACATATCATGCAAAAGCAATATGGTTTTACCAAGCAGAAAAGAGTCTATGGTGAATAGATGTTTTGCAAGATCAAATACTCAATGGCGTAGAGTCAACCTTTAATACTTTGATTGCCACCGACCCGCTAGGCTGGTCCATTTTGTATGAAAATCAGAGCCCTTAGCAATGAAAGTGCTAGGCGGCTGACAGTGTTAGTTCTTAGTGACACGAGGTTTATCCTCTTTAAATCTTGTAGTCAAAGTTTTCCGTGATATGCACTGGTGCTATCCACACATGATAGTTAATACATCAATGGGTGTTTTTTTTACACGGCACATATAGATCTTTGTTACGCAATATCGCTATTTAGCGATAAGACCGCCAGTTGACTCACTATGTATTCTTTTTTTTTTCTGTATATCTGTTACTTGGTCTGTGGTGTTTCAATAAAGTGTGTCAGCCAGCATACGTAAAGAATCGAATTCCGGAGAGTTTTTAAGATTGCGCCGTGTATTAATTTGTACAACAGAAAATCATCCTTCGTTTTCTACATTAATAGTATAAGGGCGCAACTGGACGCTCGACGCAATCTTAATACACCTGTGGTCGTCGACTACTCTGTCTTTACCTTGGTTGCACATTGTTTGATGCAAACCGACGGAAATGACTATTGAAAATAAACATGAGGCCTTCAGCAGCGGTCGCTTCCCGCTGTCTGTATGTCCCTATGTGTGCTTAGATCTTTAAAACACTTGAAAACACATAAACTGAAGCGGAGCGAGGGCGGGTCGCTAGTTAACGCTATAGAATTTGCTGTCAGTCTCCTGCGAACATCTGTTGTAACATGTGACTAAAGTGTGTGTGTGTGTCCCCAGGAGGAGGACGCGACGCTGGTCCCGACGGCGGCAGAGAGCGGGTTCCAGTTCGACCCCGCGGCGGGCGGCGCGCACGACGGCTTCCACTTCTAGGGCGCCCGGCCAACGACACTAATATGGCAGCGGGGACTGGGAACCCGGTCGGAGGCTTATAGATGAATTTGCGAAAGCGTGTAGTTCATCACGACTAACTACCAAATCAAAAAGGCACTATAACAGTATGGACTCCATACCCCTATACTGCCTTCTTCTTTCGGACAACAGACGAGCTCTGAGGACAGTTTCTACTTTCCCGCTGCCATACTCCTGTCCTTGTACGTGTAACCCGAAAGCCCGCTCCGTGGCATCATCGTGTCATAATCCCGAGATCCAAGCCAGTTAGACCCGTATTAATAAACTAATCTCAACTCTAATGCTCGTCTCGAGATGCGTCAAAATTGACAGTGTTATATGGCTTGACGTTTACTTTGACGTATCTTCTGAGACCAACCAAGATGAGTTTATTAATACGGACCTTAGACTCGAAGCAATGAGCAGCGATGTGTGGCGACCAGCTCGCGGCGGCGGCGCTCGAGTGGCGCCGCTAGGATTGGTATCTATAGTCAAATTTAAAGCTACGGACGTCTCTTAGACTCCACTGCGGAACATAGGCGTAGAAAGGTTAATAGTGCATAAACTAATACTGTCCCTCGCAGAGATGTAACGTGGTAACCATAGACGCTTATTTATAAATAAACGGCGACGTGTAAAAGTTCGTTTGATGCCAGATTACACGAGGGTGTAAATAATTTATTGGACGTTAATTTATGACGAGGACTTGACAGCTGTAATGATGAAATAGTGTATAAATGTTATATCAAACGGGCTTTTACCGTGCTCGCAAGGGTTTGTAATACAACCGCGATATAGTGCAACTTTCTAATGCTGATTTTTCAATGTTTTTGTTCATCTATACTATATGGATTGTAAAGTGTTTTTAAAGATTTGTTGTTGATATACGCTAGACTTGTTTTTCTCGACGTATTGACTGGGAACTGTTTTTGCTTCGAGCGGCATTCTGATGGAGTTACATACGCACATTTAATAATTTTTTTTTTTTTTTTTTTTTTTTTTTTTTTTTTTTTTTTTTTTTTTCAAGATTTTGAGTATCTCTGTTAATCTTTATGTGGGAAAGGTGAACATATTCTTGGAATATGTGAGTTCACCCTGTTGGTTTAGCAAATATTCTAATACTTCTGAAAATGTCGAGTCCGGATTGTTAACCAAAATTTTGTGAATTTGTTTTTCCGAAAATCCCCGGCTCTGAAAATTGATAGTCCGGTTTTTTATACCAGAAAATTTAGAGATTAAGACGATCCCCTCTCTAAACCGTTCGATGATGTCTGAGTCTATAACATCGAGATTTTCAGCCTCTGACGTCTGTGCTCCAGATGCCTCTGAGGTGACAGACTCCTCGCGAGGGGATAAATAAGGATTCGTCACGTGGAATGTAAATGCCTTTTTTGATTTTAACATCTCGACTTCGACCTTTCCGGGAACAGAGCTGTAGTATTTAATGATGTCAGTGATTAGGTCCCGTGTTTGGTTAATTGACTGTTGGTCCTCGAGATACGCGAGGTTTACCCTGACCTTCCTCTCAGAAATGATCTCAAATACCTTTTCGCTTTTTCTCAATACCTGGACTGCTTGTTTAGTTAGCCGACCTGCCTGTCGATCATCCTCGACTTGGCCTTCTCCCTCATTGTCGTCGGAGTAATCCGAGTCAACAGGAGACTCGCTTCTGTCGATATGCACGTACGGATCGTCAGTGCCTCCGGGCGTCTTCCACGGGTCCACACCACCTTCATTGGGGACTACGGATGTACTAGTCCCTGCCTCACAGCTCTCATCCACCGTCTCGCTCAGCATTGTCTTTAAATGTTTATTGAACCCGAGCGAAATCGCATTATCTTTGGCGTCGGACATATCGAGTTTCTCCATTAGACCAGTGACTTCAGAGAAATAAATAAGAAAAAGAAAAGATGAGTTTTTTTCAAGATGAAGTACCGGTGTTCATTAATAATACTAATGTAATTTGCGGGTTGTTGTATATTCTATACCGTACTATAACGTACTGATTTTGTATGTAACTGTGTCACAATTTCGAATTGTCTAAGTTAAATAATAGGTAGTGGCAATTTTTATTAATACCTTGTGTAAAATAAGTCTACATTATTGGAAAATTTGGAATATGATCGTCGTCGCATATCGCGCTAGCATCAGGCTCGAAGCGGGGAGCTCCGGGGCGGCGCACTAGTGTAGTTGATAAGACTAAGTAAGCGACTTCCGCGAGTCGGTCAAGCAAAAAGGCCTTAGCACCGTAATTCGTTGTAAAATTCGCGTTGTAAAGTAATGTTATGTAATCTGCCGAGCTCGTCGGTGCTACGGCTTCGTTGTGATATCTCTAATGTGATGAAACTCTATTGTTTGAATTTTTCATCTTGGTTTATCGATTTCGTATTATAATAATTTGATGGACAAACACGAAGTGGATAGCTTTAACGTGAGCCGGTGTGAGCGGCTTACCTACTAGCGTATTCTGCTTATGGACCGACCGCTTTTGATATAACATAGTATTTATGTTTCAATTTTAACTCAGAACGTATCAAGCCAGTTGCAAGCGGCTCCCAAATTATGTTCAGTCTGACATTGAGCCCATTTGTATCTATAACAATAAATTCTGTCCAATTTACCAACTCTTTTATTTTTTTGCAACTTTAAATTCTATAAATATTGATATAGTTACCGGTATCAGAATGCTATGGCGTGTTGGCATGTTGCCATGGTAACAACAGTTCTTATATACTTATTACAGAATTGTTATAACACTTACTTCCTCGTGGTCCTACTAATTTGTCATACTAGTCAAAAAGTGAACCTAGATTTGATCACTAAATACTAATTATGGTTGTATAAGTAGGTAGGTTAGGTTCGTTAGGTATCTTCAGATGCCCGAAGGGCAAAACCACTTAGAAGCAGGAGCTCCGCCCTTGGGCGGGGCTCCGTCGAAAGTCAGTAGGACAAAAATAGTAGGACCACGAGGAAACGGCCGGTATAAATACGAACGGCCGATTTTAAAGCAATACTATAACGTGTCAAAGGCAATATGGTTTTACGGATCTTCATCATGTTCGTCGGCTGCAGTCCACTGCCGGAAATAAGCCAAGGAAGGCGCGCCACAAAAGCCTGTTGTTCACTTTGCGCAGTCGCTTCCCGCCCTCCTGAATAGATCGTCCCGCCATCTGACCACCCACATTACGTTTACCAAGACGCGGTCTCCACTCAGCGGTAGATGTGTTATCAGCCAAAGATCGGAATAGGTAGAGCTAATTTGCCTAAACTTGATGCACCTTCATTCAATAATGTAGGTATTCCCATTTCACTCACGCACGCATGAATGAATATGCCTCAAGTTTAGGCAAATTAGCTCTCCCTATTCCGATCTCTATCACGAATACGGGGTTTTATAAAGGATTGTACTACTTGTTTTGCTAAGTTAGGCAGAGGTGGTATGGGCCAAGGGCCAAGGGACCTCATAGCCGAAAATAAAGGAAAAGTATGGAAAATCCAATAGTACACGCCACAAGGTTTTTATTATAATAAATACATTAGAGGGCCTCGCGAAATGTACCTTGCCCTCATTTAAGTTTAGGTCTTGCGCCGCCATCGCCACTGAAGTTAGCTACGACCTTCGACACACAAGTATTACAAAAACCCATAAAAATGCTAGAATTACACACAACACACTACCATTATATTAACCTTTTTGGGTCTAATATGGCTGCGCTTCTCGCATGACAAAATGTGGATAAAACACTTCACTTTCTGACACGTACATAAGTACAAGAGTGACGGATGCTTTATCCACATTTTGTCATGCGAAATACGCAACCATACTAGGCTCGCAGCACTCAGGACATACTTATATCAGCAAGAGAGGTTAAACGCCAACGGCTGAAAAATGCGTCACAGCAAACAACTCGATATAAAATTATGTTTTAGTACAGTCAACAGCAAAAGAAACTGATGAAATAGGGTCCCAAAATTATCTATACAATACATTAAGTCAAATGCTACGGACTATTGTAGTTGATCAAAAGTAAATGAGCTCAATAACGTGTCATAATAAGTGATCACCATTATTTCCATTTTTGAAAACTCAATGACAGTTTAAGTCATCGTTGAACATTTCGAATTAAAGTTTTAACTATAAAATCTTGGTTTTGGGACAACCTCGGAGTACTTCGGTTAATATCGGTTATGTTCGTCGAAAAACATGCAAAGTGACAAAATAGCAATCTCCCTTACGCCAAGATTTAAAATAAGTTTTTATTACATCTTGGAATTATTTGCCATAAATCCTTCTTTTGCCGATATTGTTGGAATGTCGTTATTTTGGTATTTAATTCACGTTTGACGCTTTTGATAGAAATGTCATGTCAGGCTTCTGTTTTGCACAGCTGTTATGATCACTTTCTTTTGACTAATTAAAACATCAATTAATTTAGCACTTTAATATAACATGTTATATTTGGGATGCCATGACAATAGATATTTTGAAATGTTGATTTTGATCACTTACTTTTGACGTTGACTGTACATACAAGGTTCAAATTCCCTTTGCTTTTCAGCTATCATTGGCGTCGAGTGACGACTTGTGCATTTGATATGTTGTTGAGAAGTTGGCATTAAACCGCCACTAGCTGATCATTGAGATCACGACTCGTATTTGTATAACTTATAAGATCATATTAATTTATATACGATAGTCTAAAGATTAAATGAAAGGCAAGGAATCAGCGCTGGCGCCGTAGGTCTTGGTCAGATGCAACGCATTCTTCTGCAACAAATAAATAACATTAAACCAAATGTTCAGTGGACACTGGCGTGATCAGCTTAAACCGTTCAGTCCTACCATTAGTTTGATCATCTAACTGTTTGGACGAAATATACTTATATATCCTTAAGATCGGATCAAGCATGCCATGTGTAAATGTGTTTGCTAAATGGAACGGTTGGGTAACAATACATTTGGCAAACATATTTCACCGATACGAAGGTAGGTACCCCACATTAGATACATACTGGCAAATCAGTGGTAGCCTCAGTCAAGACAACTAGCAAACAATCGAACTGTTAGTAGGGATGGGTGGAATAAAGGGATAAATCCATAAAATTGTAACAGCGACCCGAGTGGTAAAAATCGAACGCAGACAAACTTACACTGGAGATATGGTGTTCGTGATCGAAATGTGGGTAGGTCCGTGAAATGTGTTTTGTATTAAGTAGGAATGTGGATTCTTAATAATTGTACGTAATGATCAAATGTATTTTTAATGTACATTTACAAACAAAAAAATGCGTATTGTCCCTTAACCGGCCTGTATATCGTTGTGACTGTTAAGTTAAGACTGTCTTTAAAAGCAATTCATTGGGTATTCTTTACAGTATCAAAATCTTATAATCCATACATGATAAAATTGATACGCTTTAACAGTCGCTCACCCTCTTGCTGTAGCAAGCGAAACACTTGACGTGTCCCGCGTAGGAGTCCTCGGACGCCTGCGACGAGAGCGCGCGCGCCTCCAAGCGCCCGCGCAGCGAGTCCGCGTCGTAGAACACGCCCACTTTGTGGCGGAAGCTGAAACAATTATAAAGGCGGCAAGGCATGAGCGAATTGCCGGCAAGTATCGCGCTTCATATAGCTTGAAAAAAATGAGCACGGTGTTTGGAGTGGAACATTGGCAACATTATTAAATTTTTACCTTCTAATGGGGTAGGTGTCTATTGAAAATATTGTACTTAGTTTTACCTGTCACCACAACACAACACTCACAAAGTCGATAATTATCATTTTAAGCTCCTTTGTTTAGTTAACGCCAAAATTACTTACTTTTGTACTTTATCAAATATTAAATCTTGATCGACATTGCTTACGTAGAAGGTGGACTCTGTCTGATGTCCATAGAAATTTGCAATCTCATGACTGCATTACCAATACCACCCAACTAGCTCTCAGCCAATATGTTGCCAACTCTAAAGACCAAGATTATAATAATAATGCAATTATACTAGATATTTTACCGGTTGTCTAACCCCTACCTTAAAACAAACATGCGATGGATGCTTAGCGGAAGGTTAAAGGAAGAGTTGGGGTCTCCCCGGACCTATCGACGCGGAATCGGCTTGAGCCGGTAAGTAAAAGTTTTATGTCCGTGCAGTAAGAGTGAAAAAGGTATCGCTCGGCTCGGTGTTGCGAACGGAACGACATCATTTTCGATCTTATTGCGTGGACATAAAAAAAATTCATACCGGCTCAAGTCGATTCCGCGTCGATAGGTCTGGGGGAGACCCTTAAGATGACGAATGGACCCTGCACGAAGTTCTACCAATAGATGTGATCATTCGGTGTAAGTTACTTAGGCAACGGTTGTTCCCAGCGATTGTCCAGCCGCTTGGTCTGCATGACGGCAGTCAGCCGCTGCAGCAAGCTGTAGTTTTCCCGCTCGATGCGGCGCCGCCGCTCCGTCTCGCTCTGACATTTCTTCAGCTTCACCGACACGTGCGCGCGAGCGGCTGGGGCGCGCACGTCGATCGCTGGAAGCGCTGATTTGACCTGGGATCATAATCTGATTTAACAGCGTAAATATACGCGAAAATTGTTCGGTGCCAAGATCAATTTTCAAGACAACTTTGTGTGGAGATGATAAAAAATGGCACAGATTTTTGTTAAACTGTGTATAGACGCGTCAGCACTAAGTTTTTAAATCCCTACAAAATATATCCGTTTTTAACGGTACTTTAATGTCAGCCACATCAGTTGAAACCTTAATTAATTATCTAAAGTATGTATTTAGCAATAAAATTGCTCAGGAATTTTTTGATAGGTAGTCAAAATTGAAGTCATATTTTGTAGGCAATTGTATGGGAAAAAGGCAAGCATCCCTAATTTATTGTGGCCACAACTGTATGTAGGTATACACAGGTCCACTATCAATGCTCTATTGTACTCGTACATCTAAGACCTTACCTTTGACCGATGGTCCTGGAACCTGCGGTCCTCCCACGGCTGCACCAGTAACTTATCACGGCGGGATAGCATAGCAGACAAACCAACTTCAAGTGAAAGTAAAATTCCTATTCATTGATTCAATAACTGTTGCTATGTCAACGTTGGGTGGTTAGTTAGGTCAATGTACCTAAAATGGGCCGTTGGGATGGTTTTCAATTAAATCTAAAAACCTTATTTTGTCGTCTGCGAGGGTTTGTTATAGACCAGGGTAGAAGCCTTTAAAAATAATAAAAAGTGAAAAAAAATAATAGTAGGATGAAACCCATTGGAAAAGGAGGGAAATATTATAAAAATGAAAGGAAAAATAATTTACGGGCGATCTGAGGTCGGGAAGGGGATGGGGGTGAGTTTTTAAGGGTAAAAAACGGTTTTTCTCGATTTCCGGCAAAACTAAAAGTCCTATCGAAAAAAGTCAAATGGCAAAGTTGTAGGTAATAAAAAGATCTAAAACTTTTGTATTTACACTTTTTTCACATAACCTCAAAATGTATGTGAAAAATCCAAAAAACCAAGTTTTTGGTTTTTTATTTTTATCTTTGACAAAATTTTTTTTTTTTTAACGAAATTTGGTGAAAACTTACCTTTTTATGTCCCAAATACGCTGTAATTTATTTGATTAAAAATATTTATTTTTTCACCTTATTTTGAATTAATATCGAAAAAACACCCTAATTTTCAATCGAAAATTCACCCGTCAAAATATCAGCTTTTTTCAAAAAGTTGGTATGTTTTCTGTTCGTTGAAATCTCTACTTTCCGATGGTGAAAAAAAATATATATGTTACTACAGTAAATCTTCTCAGAAAATGCAATCATCCATACTGATAATCTGAAAAGACAAAATCGAATTAATAATGCCTTCACTATTTTATCGTGAATAAACTCCCATGAAAAAAAAAATATTAAAGAAGTAAATGTCAAAATGTATAAAAAATATATTATTATTATAAATCTATTAAAAATGTATAAAATATATATGGAAATCGGCCAAAAGTTTGTTATTAAAAATATATCGAATACTGGTTAGGCTAACGGTTGTAACAGCTGCTACGAAATATATAGTATATAATAGTAGGTATGTATGTAGTAAGACCCAGACCCGCCTAGCCCCTTCCCCACTTCTCCACGAAATACCTTTTGATGGGCTACAATTTTTCGTAGGTCACTCAGGTACATCTACTCAGGTATATACAGGGCGCCTCTGACCTTGGGGCTTTAAATGCATGGATCGTTTCGACTCCTGAAACTGAACTACTTTTGTTCTGTAAGATGTTAAAAATATGTCCAACTTAAATTTTATTTTTTTCATAGAAGTTAAATGTAATTTTCAATGTACGCCATCCAATTCTACATTTTCCTTTAGCCCTCGTACTAAGGAAATGTCGCCCCCGTACCATGAGATCGTGTTTTTATGGCCATGATGTAATACACTGATTTTACAACCAAACTTTAACATCAGTTAGTTA
>OZ014439.1:20820342-20849154 GCA_963966035.1 Acleris laterana
GTTGCATTTAAAGCCCCAAGGTCAAAGGCACCGTGTATAATTTATCTTAAAATAGTTATAAATAGGCATCTACGCATATAATATATTTATTATTATATATATATACACGGTATTTCGTGGAGAAGTGGGGAAGAGGCTAGGCGGGTCTGGGTCTTACTACATACATACCTACTATTATATACTATATATTTCGTAGCAGCTGTTACAACCGTTAGCCTAACCAGTATTCGATATATTTTTAATAACAAACTTTTGGCCGATTTCCATATATATTTTATACATTTTTAATAGATTTATAATAATAATATATTTTTTATACATTTTGACATTTACTTCTTTAATATTTTTTTTTTCATGGGAGTTTATTCACGATAAAATAGTGAAGGCATTATTAATTCGGTTTTGTCTTTTCAGATTATCAGTATGGATGATTGCATTTTCTGAGAAGATTTACTGTAGTAACATATATTTTTTTTTTCACCATCGGAAAGTAGAGATTTCAACGAACAGAAACCATACCAACTTTTTGAAAAAAGCTGATATTTTGACGGGTGAATTTTCGATTGAAAATTAGGGTGTTTTTTCGATATTAATTCAAAATAAGGTGAAAAAATAAATATTTTTAATCAAATAAATTACAGCGTATTTGGGACATAAAAAGGTAAGTTTTCACCAAATTTCGTAACAAAAAAAAAAATTTTTGTCAAAGATAAAAATAAAAAACCAAAAACTTGGTTTTTTGGATTTTTCACATACATTTTGAGGTTATGTGAAAAAAGTGTAAATACAAAAGTTTTAGATCTTTTTATTACCTACAACTTTGCCATTTGACTTTTTTCGATAGGACTTTTAGTTTTGCCGGAAATCGAGAAAAACCGTTTTTTACCCTTATAAACTCACCCCCATCCCCTTCCCGACCTCAGATCGCCCGTAAATTATTTTTCCTTTTATTTTTATAATATTCCCCTCCTTTTCTAATGGGTTTCGTCCTACTATTATTTTTTTTGGTTTTAAAAATTATCGACCCTGGTCTATTAGCTCTATTGAAAGAACTACTTTAATATACAGGGTGTCCTAGAAACCGTCGTCAACCCGTTAAAGGCTGATAGGCCTACTAATTACGTACTAGAATATCACATTTTAGGTTTAGTAAAAATCCCTTAGTTTTCAAAATGTTGTAATTTTTGTAAAAATCGCGTTTTTTCTCCATCAGTTTAGTTTTCCATATGCCATTAAATGACCGAATTTATTTAATTTTATTGTTTAACCAAGATTGGATGAAAAATTACTTAAGAGACAGTTTTCATTTATTTTACTGTGTCATCCCGTAACTTAGATTCTCCACGGTGTAAAAAAAAATAACTAAGCTATAGTGGCACTAGACATTAAAAATATGCCTAGAGGGCGCCACTGGACGGTCGGCGTTTGCTCGGTGCAGTCTTAATCATATTTTTTTCTAGCATTTAAAATGTATTGCCACAATAATGAATTAACGACGGCCTCCAATAGAAAAGGTATGATGTAAAATGAAAGACATTTCGCAAATTAATAAATAAATTATATAATTAGATATTATACACTGCACTTACAATGGTATCATATCATGCTCGTTACTTGAGGGAATATACACGAAAACGTTCAAACACATGGTTACAATACAAATAAAAAATTACAATTTGAGCAATAAAAAAATAAAAAACTCAATCACTCTATATTATCTACGCTTAACTATGTATCAATACAGAGCTGATATCTTAATCCGGTGGCTGGTACTTTGGCACCGAATATTACACACCGGGGCAATCAAAACGGGTCACTATCCGTACAACTTTACGTATAACTTGACCAGCTCCCACTGCCCTTCAGTGTTGTTTGCTGTTAAAATTTAAAAAGCGTTAGGAATGTAAGTCTGCGTTATTCCTCTCTACGTTTGGCAATGTTATTGAGTAAAGCTTTTATGTAAGGATATTGCTTTGTTAACAGAATGGTTATTCTATGACTTTGTCGTTCCGATTTTGTTACCATTCGATTTTTGTGCTGGCAAGTGTTATAACATCAAGTAGGAAGACTAGTTATGTTAGAACTCGTTATAAACAATTTGTGGCAACGAATTTGGAATCAACTTTCTCAATTCTAACGTAGTCATTATGTATCATTATAATATGTACATCAACGGCCATACTACCTTTCTAGCTTTCGCCGTATCAGCAGTCTATATTACTGAGTACAAAACGTATTAAATATATCAAAAAGATCTCATTAGACATCGGACTTAGGCATATGACTTGACTTGATATTTCTAAATGCTTGTAATTGTTTTTGATAGACAATTTAATAATCATACGCCAAAGGTGAAATCAAAGTAGACTTTTAAAAGGGTGTTTTCCAAAAAAAAAAGAATTGAGAACTTAAAAATGAGGTACAGTTTCAATCAGTCCGTCACTAATAATTATTATACCTATCTACAATCGCATCAAGGAATTAAAAAATCAAACATACACTTTATCTAGTTATTCCATGTGACTGTATATCATTAGGAGACATTATTTAAAATCTAAACTAAACTAATAAAGCTGGGATTCTCCCTTTTCTATTGCAATCCTAATAATAACTCGACAGTCAAACTAAAGTTTTTTTGTAAACCATTTTTAGGAAACAGATAAGATAAAAATATCTACAATAAAACAATATCAAAAACATGTACGGTAGATCTAATGCATCTATTGTAAAGTGGACCAACTCGTTACTTATGCCCGAAGGGCACAATGCCCAAAAATAGGTGCCCCGCTAATGTGTGAGATCCGTGAACCTTATAATTTGGAAAAAAATACAGGTTAATTATTAAGTTAATAGATGCATTAAGTATACAAAACCGCATTTTACCTATACACCTCATTGAGATTTTTCTAAATACGTTAGGAAAACACCCCTCCAGCCTACACAGTCCTACCTTATTCTAATTCGCATACAAAACCTGTCTACACTTGGTGCATTACAATCTCGTAACAAAATGGAGTACAAAAATAAGCCTTCGGGCTATTTCAATACTTCGAATGGAGTGTCGGTCATTGTGGACAATGCCTGGCGGCGTGGTATCCCTAAAGCCAAGGCAGGTTCACATGAGGCATGCAAGGCACTTTAATAGTTATTAATATCAAGTCCGTTATGTGTTGACTACTATAGTGTTTCCAATCTGCGAAGGGTGATATTAGTCACTGTACGTAATGAAAGTTGTCACTGTACGTAAAATTAAATAGCCAACGTTCGTTGAAAACACTATCCCTCTTATTCACAAACGCGCAATAGCTAAAGTGTGCTTGAAATAATATGCTCTGTCCATGACATTTGAATTTGATAGAAAGGGACAAAGAATACTTTAACTAGTTTAACTAGAATAGTTTAATTGTGCGCTTATGTAAAAGGTGGTATTAGTCGAAAGTGTTAAGGCTGCTTGCTTTGAAAAAAGTATAACCTATTTGATACAAAAATGTATAGTTTTTACATGTTTTAATTATAATTTTCAGCAAGCCCGCCTGAAGCACCTAATGTAAACCTACCTTGAAGTATCATAAATAACTAAAAATCGCATCCACGACGGTTTAATCTACAAATCCACACTACATTAAGTTCAAAATAATCGAACTGAAATCGTTGCTGTGATACATTGCATTTAAAGTTAACATAATTATCTACAAAATTAAAATAAATATATTTAAAAAAAACAACACGACAGCTGCCGTCGTTCTCGAGTTAATATTTATAAATGTGACAGTATTGGTAAATCACTTGGGGTTTGCGTTGTTACATTATGTATGTAGAGACGGACACAACATGACATCTCAAGTAATAGTAAAGTCACGACCTTTAATTTGGTACCCACCAGGGACCCGACCACCCATTCCCCGATAAAAGCCTTTAAAAGACTAACCTCTCGAACTACGCACCACTAAAAGAATAGCCCCATTGGAAGAAATATACGACTTATTTGCTTGTTAAACTAGCCATTCACATAAGGGAAACCTAAAGAGCTGCAGTAAATTGTTATCCCTCTTATTGCATAACCAAAAATAGGGGTAACCCTTATAAATAGCGCTTAAAAAGCCAATCGAACGGCTTTTTTAAGTTAAAGGGATATTAGTATCACTCAAGATATAGCGGTTTAAAAGCAAAATCGAACAAGCCTTACACGAAACGGATTTGTTAAGGGTAACCCTTATAAATAGCGCTTTAAAAAGCAAATCGAACGGCGATACGACTTTTCTAAATAAATCCTTATCCCATTCGAAACCCCTTGAATGGGATAGCGGGCCGGTCCCTGGTACCCACCTTAGGTCCAAAGTCAATCTGACATTCTACAACAATAAGGTTGAGTTACCTACAAGTTACAAATTCCTTCCACGACATCTGTAATGACATTGACGACTTCAAGCACATTTTTCTTGAAATGGGTCCCAAATTAACGCTCGTGACCGTACGTGGTTCGATTTTGTTCCGAATTAGTTGTGTTCCCCTTACAACACGCAACGACCGCATCCTACGAGTGATTTATCTATACTTTAAAGCGAAGCGTTGGCTTGTGATGCAGGCGTTACTGACTAGTGATAGTCACATCAGTGGAAATCGACTGAGATTCAAACCCACGACTGGAGTTTAAACGACATGACAAAGTGGAAGACTCTCGGGGTTAGAGCACACCGTTTATATTGACATAGAGGATCGAACTAAAGCGAAATATTTATAATAGTGTATCAATTACAATACCAAAACTAATATCGAAAAAACCTTTGAAATCATTACATATATTTAGCAAAGTTTTGCATTAGGTGTTGCTTGTCATCTATTTTCGTAACTTTCGAGGATATTTGTGCAAAATCATGGATGCAACCGAATTCAATAATTTGACAATGCATCTTATTGTACTGTTAGGCGATGGGCTTGCAACCTGTCACTAATACACTGGTAAACATCTTAGCCTAATTGTGCAAAATGTGGTTACAGAATTATTAACAAGTTTTTAGAGTTGCTAGTATTTCTGTAGCTCTGCCTACCCCACTCTGGGAATAAACGCGTGAGCTTATGTATGTATGATTCTTAGTATATTTCGTTATATGACGTAATGTCCCTTCATTACATCATATACCGAAATATAGGTTTGATTGATCATTTGCAGGCTAAAAAGACGTTTATTTCAAAAATAACTTCCGTTGATGACGACCATAAGTAATGAAACCAAAGATTCATTCTCGTATTTTCTCGACGCCCGTTTTGGTACTTACATCTGCCTCTAAATCGTAAATCGCATTGTAAATATTGTAATGTCAGTTTAAACTGCAATCGTGTCCATCACTGGGACCTAATTCGTTGTCACCTCTAAGATAGCGGAAAGTTAGTCTAAATTCATACTAATCAGACTTGGCGTACTAAATAGTAAAACACGGTCGTGTATGAGATGATACTAAAGCTAACATTACCGCTGTTTCATATAAAAAGTACAAAATCCCTTCGTTCCACGACCTTCCCTGAGAATGACTTACATAATAAGTATAATAACTTACATAGCCCAACATCACAACGTATAGCGGGTATAGGTGTGTGTATAAAATGTATTTATAACAATGATCATATAATAGTCATTTGAAGCAAACTAACATCGCTACGTGTATAATGAGCTGTCTCATTATAACACGGTCACACCATTTGAAATACAGTACTATAAAATCATTTTATTACACTACCGTACTTACGTCAAAACTAACTTACCTAAATAATATGATATAGAAAATGCTCTTATGTCACTAATAGAGATGCGATAAAGAAGCCAATTTTTGGTTTATTATTGTAATAATTATTTATATATCGGCATTGCATCAACGCCATTATACTAGGATCGAGGCCGGTTTCGCGGTTTCCTGACACATCGCTTTGAAACACATTAATCACTTATCAAGTATATTTCGCCGTTGATTCTATAATACAGCGTAACTAACAAATTAAATAATTATATTATAGAGTAAAATACACCTTAGCAAGAAAGTCAGTATGGTACATTTTGCAACTTATTGAATTTGTTACTTACGCGTTCTTGCAGTATCACCGACGATTTGAAGCTAATATAATGTATAAGTAATGACATTGTCTAATCTGTATCTTTAAAATTAGCATTATAACGTTTTTGTGGACCTGACTAAGGAGTATTAAAAAAAAAACGTTTTTTTACTTAGTTTTGGATAAATAATGTAACTTTGGTAAAGAACGTAATTTTAGACGATAAAATAAAAAAGGATTTCTTATATGCTCCCATAATGTTGTTCCTTGTTGTCCGTTTTGTTACTAAAATCCAATAAATACCTACATTTCGCGGTAACGAAGAAACGGACAATAATAAGGGGCATATAAAAACAATCGGTATAAAATTATGGTCAATACCCAAAGAACCATTTGTTTCGAAAATGTTAAGAAAAAAAAGCTATCTTATTTTTTAGAAACTCCTTAATCACTTGTTTCTTACGTAGTGTAGGATAACAGCGAAATCGGCACTAAAGAGTATATTTTAATTAGGGGTTTGCCAACAGATACATTATTATAAAAACACCTCGTAAACTTGTACTATGAAACTAACACGAAAGTAATGAAACATTGTCTTGTTCTTTACGACATATCTGAATTGTTCAAGCGAACATTCGTTTTCAACGTTACCGCGTAGTAGCTTTAGCAGCCTCATACTGATTTTTAAATTGACATTAAATACCTTTTTGTTAGAAAGACGCACGTTTTAAACTGAGACAAAATAATTCTTAAATACCACTTTATCGCGAATTTTGTAAAATCGGTAACACGGTAAAGGTCAGCAGTCGGTAGTTAGTAATCACTAACAAAAAATAGGAATTGGATATAGTGCTATGCAATAATTAAGTAATGATATGGGATTAAGTAATTAAGTAATGATTTAATGTGTCTCGAAACGATATGGAAAGCTTATTTTTGGTAACAAAAAAAGGAAGTTTTCTAAGCAAGATTATGAAACACATTGGGAAATTAGTTATTCCATAATTGCACTATCTAAAATAGTCGCTATCTCTTTGTTCTAGTTTTAATTTCACGCGAGGGCCCCGCTGAAAACCAGCGCCATGTTTTTTTTTTGCGTTTTGTTGTGTAACAGCTGTCAAAAACATTCGGTAACGTACACATCGGTAACGAAAGTGGAATGAACAAACTTTTGAAGAAATGTTGATGTAATTAAAGTGGTTTTTTTCACTTATTTCTTGTTTTAAACGTGCGCTTAGAGAGTTCTAGCGTAAGTTACAAAACGAAGCTCAAATTAGTGGCTGTAATTTCAATAAGGTCTAATCTAGGGTTATATTTGTTTATACCGACTCGTGGAAATTGGTGTCACATTGAGTCCGCTATGTGCATCGCTTTCTACTTTTCATAGCGATCATTTGTTTAGTCATGTCTTCCACGTGGGACCAACCTACCTAGCCTACTACTTAGTAGTTAAAACCTTACGGTTTTTTTAAGAATATATTTTTATTAGGATACTATTTTCTGATTGTTTCATTAGTTTTTTTAGTAAGTTAATTTGTTCGTCAATTTTTTTCTATATTTAAAGTTGTTTTATAAAACGAATTCTGATTGATTCAACGTGTGGGAGTGGCATTTCCGCCGGAAAAAGTTCATTCAATCATTTTTCTTGGAAAGTTCTGGGTCATTTCTGCATGGAATCAAGAATACGATTTAACTGAATACGAGGAAAAACATCCCAAACTCTTCAATTTCGTATATGTAATGTACAAAAACATTTGAACAGGTTTACAACTGCGTAAATTTGAACGTCATTAGCTAAAAAATGTTTGTGTACATTCAGTTTTAAGTCTGTTATGACAAGTCAATAATTGTAGTATGATTGCTTCAAAATAGAAAAGATGTATTGTTCCTTAAATTAAGGTCAATAGATTTACTTATCCCAAGGAGAAACCACTCAACGTTTCCAGACTCTGAAGTAACTTATTCTGACGGAAATACCCGAATGACAGTAATGCGAAACACAAGTTCACTCGCTAATTCTAATAATTCAACTAGGTACATTTCATTCCTCCTTTATCTAACATCTCAGAGGAATCTCTCGGCAATACCACTTCTTACGCTCCCGCTGGGCTACAAGGACTATTGCGACCAAATCTAGCCAGTAATAGGCGTTTCATAGAAAGTTTGTACATAGTTAAGTTCAAAAATTAAGAAACGTTAACTTTTCCGCTGAGTTACGAACATTAACTATACTGTTATAAGACAAAAGGTGGTTATAAAAGACAAAACTCCTGCAGCAAGTGCAGGCATATTACTAACGGGTGAGGATTTAATCTGCTTCATTTACTGAATTTGAGATACTGCTAATATGCGTTGAGAAAAGTATAAATGTATGACTAATTTTTGTAACTCAGCGGAAAAGTTAACGTTTCTTAGAATTGTCCGAATTATAACGATGTAGTTAGTAAAGTTAGTCTACTTTATTACACTGACTCTAATGTAGGGCAGTGCATGAAGCATATTCGCTATTCGTGTTTCTTAGAAACACGAGAAAAGCCGACGACTATACGTTAGAAGTATTGTAATCGAATTAATCGTATTTTTATATATTTTTACACTATCTGAGAAGAAATGCATTTTTTATCAGTAGCAAAAGCTTAATTTATCACCTTCGAGTTAGTATAACTCTTATAATGAAATAACTCTTATCCATTGTATGGAGCAAAGTCATTTATAAATAAATTTTAAGCATAAATTAAATTGTGTTGTGTGTAGTAGTGTAGCAGAATATCTTTTGTGAAATATAAATTTGTAATTCGGCTAGATTACGGTCATAATAGTCAATTGTAAACTTACACTCAAGTTACCGGTCTCGAGAGCAGTATCAGCGAAAAATGAGCTTTAAATCGTGTTATTACAAGCTTAAGTAAACTGACGCTCACTCCGTGTCCGTACTCCTAAAATACATTGAAAACATCTAGCTATCTCATTCGCACAGTAACACCATCTGCTAAAGCTAGAAAGAATACGTTGGCGTTATTACCTATTCTAGTGTTCGCAAATGATGTCAAAGAGTTATAGATAGCTATATGGCTAAACGCTTTATTAGTAGTTACAAGTTGTTTCCCATTTAAATGAAATATAATAAATTTATTTAAAAAAAAAAGACAATTCATATGAATCTGTTATTTTGAATATTTTTACTTTATACTGAGGCCTGTCGACGGACTAATATAGGCCGATTTAAACGATAAAAAAAACAACAGACTCATATTTAGAATTGACAGCATCACAATTGTGGCAAATACAACTTGTAGCCCCTTATTAATAAACTGATCTTTGGGAGATTCCGATTCGTTACCCGATCACTTTTGCTTCCTTATTATTGATAGTGGTAACAAAAGTGTGGTAACAAAATGGGAATAGACCTGAGGGGTTATTATGACATAACTATGCAATTCATTTTAAGGTGAGCGTAAAGGACAGAGCTAGAGATTTTATATAGCTCTATTCTTTTCTCTCACCGTAAACTGAACGGCATAGCTGTCATAATAACTCTCCTGATCTTAAGAGTGCGCCGAGCGTACGCCGGATGAACAGCGGCGCTCTCATTACTATTATTGTGTTTTTTAATACACTAAAGTATTTTCTTGAAATTGGACGATACGTTTTTGTACTACAAATGAAATCATAATTTATAGGGTATGTCATATAGTTTAATAAAAAATCTCCTTCGAGTTATCAACTTAACGAGAAAAAGTGGCCACCTTTACCCGTTAAGCTGATTACTCAAAGGGTAGTTGTTATTAAAGTTTGTTATATATCCCACAAATTGTGTTTCTACTTGGGCTACAAAAACATTTCATCTGATTGCAAGGAAATTCTTTAGTTAATTTGAAAACAAAATAATAGTAATGAGGGCGCCACTGTACATCCGACGTACGCTAGTAAGATGCTCAATTCAAGAAGCGTCAGACTATAGTTTAATTCCGTATCTATGTCATACGGAGCCAGCTAAAAATGTTGAACTGGCACACGATTTCGGGTATTTAGTCGTTAGATACAACTGTTAGTTACTTGTTTTGTAGCGAGTATTCCACTAGAGTTGTGTGTTGGTGTTCCTCAGCAGGGAGGGTCGGGGCGCGGCAGCGGGCGCACGAGGTAGAGCTTCTCGCCGGCCTTGTTGGTGTAGATGGGCGCGCGCTGGTAGTGCGCCACGAGCTGCTCGAGCGCGGGGAACTTGCGCTGGCCGATGCAGTACAGCGCGCCCGACACGTGCACGCGGAAGTGCTTGTTGCGCCCCGGCGCCTTCAGCGACACCGAGAAGTCGCCCACCTGCACACATACACCATGACAATACAATAGTACATTGTAGCCCAGGTACAGAAAGTAAGCAATAGATGGACGAGTTAGTTCGCGGGCCGAGCCGCAGGTGAGGACCGCGAAGATACGAGTCCATATATTGCACTTTCTACCGAGGCAATACTATGTGCTTTTCACGCCTAATGTAAGGAAATAAAACAGGTTAGGACATAATACACAGTTTAATTAAAAGTAATATTGATATTAGCATTAGGACAGTTGCTGAATGACAAGGAAATGTTTTTTCCCGGAACATTTATATTAGTATTTTGTGTCATTTCGGCCGGTTGTACTTGTATCACTCATTTTTGTTGAATATCGTACAAATTTCCAATCAAAAGTTCAAAAGTTTAGCGTTTGTTTCCAATTAAAAGAACAGAAGTAATTTTCATTCCCGCCTTTTTAACTTTTTTAATTTTTACCTTATTTAAAGATGCAAAGGCGTTTTTCACGTACGCCTTAAAAACTTACATAAAAACACGTTTACAATCGCAAAAATACACTTTCACTGAGCGGATTTGACGTTTTAATTTTTTAATTAAACGTTCTAATGTCATATTTGTCAAACATTTTTTTATTTATTTCCGAACGAGTTACTAATGTCATAAATAACCGACCAATAGCAGAGTAGAAAGTAAACTGGTCTAAAAACACTCCATTTTACTTTGCAACTCAACATTGTTGGACTGTTTTTGTGTTGTACTACTAAGAGCAACTTTCTATTCTGATTTCGATCCTTCTTTGGCCATATTTCCGAGCAGTGGCGTGAAAACAAATTTGTATGCCTGACTGATGAACATCGCAGTGTAAACCCACTAAAGCCCCTGATCCTGAAGGTTTAAAATTTGGAAATGGAATATCGAAGAACAGGCATAATAGGATTTTTCAAAATTTGGCCCTAAAAGAAATACCGGGACGCGACTACAAAGGGTACAACGTTGAGGACGTCACCTAGTGTATAAAATTGTTTATGGCCTATGTGATTTCACCAATATCAATATAATCTATAAAATAAAATAAATGTCAAACTGGACATGGTTAAAACGACCATCTCCCCTCCCCAAATGTTACCAGTCTTCTCCAATATACTAATCTCAAATACCTTAGTTTAGGGTAAACTCCTCATGATAGACGTCTCCTAGATGGACGAACACACATTAAAACCTGAACAAATAAAATGTAATATTGCCGGGAAGTTACCACGAAGCCACGACTTTGTATTGCGACGACTGCAGCGACGGTAACACACGTACCACAGAAATAAATGGATATAAATCAACTCATCGCCGCCTTTAAACATGTCTATAGCTATACATATACAGGGTGCCTCCGACCATGGGGCTTGGAATCGTTTCTACTCCTGAAACTCAACTTCTTTTGTTATTGAAGTTATTAAAAATAATGTCCAACTTATTTTTTTGTTATATACCATTAAATGTAATTTTCAATGTACGCGATCCAATTCTCCATTTTCCTTTAGCCCTTTTGACCTTTCCTTGGTACGACCAAGGAAAGGTCGCCGCATACAGTAAAACACAACCAATATGGCTTACCGATGTACCTGCGCAGATGTCATTTTTTTCGAAGCGCGGGTTTCTGTGCTATTATTGGTTACCAATCACCAATCAGCGTAGCGTGGTTGTATGCTGTGCTATTATTAGTTATTAGTGACGCCATGTTGACGCGCAGCCGCGTCTCATTCAATCAGTTGTCAAACGTGCGTGAGTGAGATGGAAAAAATTGATGCAATTTAAATTGCACCTTATAACTATTACGTACAAGTCTGATCGTGAGTTTTAATTGTGCTTTCGGAAATCATCGGAATCGTTGTTCGTGACTGCGCGAACGAAGATTCGCGACACGCCGTATCGGTTGTGTTCTACTGTACCATGAATATCATGTTGAATACACTGATTTAACAATTAGACTTTAACGTCAATTAGTTATCTAAACCTAAGTTATTTCTTAATATTGCAGAGCAAAAGTAGTTCAGTTTAGCGAGTAGAATCAATCGTTGCATATAAAGCCCCAGGGTCAGGCCGCTGCTTCCGTCGCGCAGTGAGTGACAGGGTCATCAGTAATGAGTGTGCGTACGTTGGTCTCGGAGTCCCGGATGAGGAAGTCCCCGTCGTGGCCGTGCGTGTTGAGCAGCGCGTCGCACTGCGTGCGCGTGATGGCGCCGTAGTACCACGCGCGCCCCGCCGCGCCGCGGGAGCCCTCCGACGGCTCGCTGCGAACATACACATAATTGTAACCTAGACAAAAATTAGTTATTATAGTACATTACTGCAAAGACCAGTAAGTGAGACTTCCTGGACGAGTAGGAGTTAAAAGGCCGAACCGCCAGGTGAGGCCTTTTATAGATACGAGTCCAGGATGGCTCTTAATGGGCGAAGCATGTATAGTGCTTTTCTCAAAAATAAAACAACTAGATTATTTTTTCATGTCTCATACTGCTAGGCTATTGATAAATGTCCACCATTGGGAAGAAAAGTAATTGCATGTTTAAACAAAGTACCAGGAGCGCAGCGGTAATTAGGAGGTGCGTAGCGCAAATTAGATCGCAGGCGGTGCACTGCACCGGCGGGCGGGCGGGGTACACACGACACAGCGCGGAGGTCTCCCACACGTCACAGCAATGTACTTTTAATGTTTATGCACTCCTAGTATTTGACATTATAATTGTTTCTCAAAAATAATGTAATATAAATGGGCGTTTTCAGAAAAAGTTGTTGGTGACGTAAGAAGAATTCCACTTGAAAAAATATTTTAGTTTACTTTAAAATGTAGTTAAATTGATAATATATTAAATGAGCAGCATGAAAATAATAAATTTATTACAAAATAATTACTATTTCAGTAAAAAATCGCAATTTGATTTCGTTTCTGCTCGTAAGAAGTTCCATTACGCCACTCATTTTAGAACGGGTTTAAAAGAAAACTAGAAAGATTCAAGATGTTTTGAAGTTTTATTGAAAAACCTTAAACTAGAAAGTGTTCAAAAAAAATATTTTTTAATCATATTATTACAATTCAATTAAGTTTTATGACAAAAGCTTTCCTTAACGCTACCTTTTAGTACTTTGTACTATATATTATTGTCTTTGGAGCGACGAATGCGTAGTATTTTTTTTATATTTTATTGGTTAGCTAACTATTAGATAAATATAATGTGTTTAACAATAATAACTTCTAAACATCTTTGATAGAATATTAATTATTTAAGAAATTCAATCACAGCAATAACGGGACAGTGACGTATAGTGAAGCTCGAAGTGGCGTTTAGGAACTATAAGGCTACGTTCATATTACTATGTTTTTTTACCAAAACAATTAATTAATTAATTTTAACAAGTAATCTCATGAGATCGTTAAACACAACATCATTCTTTTTAACCGACTTCAAGAAAAGGAGGAGGTTCTCAATTCGTTTGAAATTAATTAATTTATTGCGTTTTTTTCTAACTTTCATTTTAAATCAATTAATTAGGAATTATTCGTAACATAAGATTTAATGAGTTTAATAATAATAATTATAATGTATATATATTTGGAATGGGCTATTTAACAGCTTTCATTTGATACCCATATTGTTATAATAGAAAATCATTTTTTTTTATTTCCCCCTCCATTTTTTTTGCGGGCGCCATATTGAAATATTATATACCCTATGTCACTACGACAATTAAGACGAATCGAATGACACCTCGCATGTTAAAATCCGTCAAGCCGTTTAGGCTGCAGAGCGTGCCCAGAAATAGACATACATACATACATACATAGATACTTACACACATACATACATACATACTCTCGAAAAACATAACCCTCCTTCTGACGCAGTCGGGTAATTAGTACAATAAAGTGTTAGTTTACATACATACATATACAGTGTGTCCCTGGATAAAGTGCACAAACGAATAGGGATGAAACTAGACACAATTTTATCGACAAAAAAAATAATAAAAAAAAATTACCACCTTTATTTATTTTTTTATGATTTTTTAAAAAAAGTCATAGTACGCAGAGGACCTCATCGGATCAAGTCAAGATATTTTGGCTCCTGTGGGCTCTATTGATTTGAAACAAACGGAATTATAATCACAAAAGTTTATTTGTGTCAATGAAAATAGAAAAAAATGAGGAAAAATGACATAAACCCTAAACATAATGACTTTTCCTATGAATTTTGTGTTTTTTTTTCTCGAATTTTTAGTATTTACTCGATTTACTCAAAATTATGCCCATCTTACCTCATGTTATTTTTACCAGTAATGGTTGTGTATCTCATTGCCTTTTATTTAAAAAAATAACCAAGTGTCTCGCACAATTACAAGATCCTTAATGAGCGGCCAAACAAAGACATTGCGTTTACACTTAATTAGGTAGCCGCTCAGGTTGAAACCCTTAATGGAGGATTAGGATTACATTTTGGGTTTCTTGCACAATTATAAGATTATTAATGAGTGGCCAAACAATGACATAATGATTACGCTTAATTAGGTTGTCGTCGCCCAAGTAGATTATTGTCCTTACTCTTTATTGAATTTTATTTGGGGTGGGGCGGGGAATACATGTTAGGATTAGCATAAATAGTGATAAGATAAGGTTTAGTTCATCAGTTACTTCGAATCATTCGTCGTTACTTATTCTCAGTTACAACTACTTCTACTATCAGGATTTCATAAAATGCCCCGTTTAAGTGAGTTCACGCACAGAGATCTCGCCGACATCCACTTTTATTATGAGATGGATGAGAGTCAGTTTACACGACATGGGATCACAAACTGCAGGAATCTACATGAATGGAACCCCAAGGGAGAAAATTCTCACCTCAAAAGGTCGTCAAAATTTCAAGTGCAGTTTTCGATAAATCTGTGGGCTGGACTAATTGGTGACATGTTCATTGGCCCTATTTTTCTCCCCAAAACTTTGAACGGTCCCAGATTTTTAGAACTTTTGAGAGAAGATCTGCCCCTTGAATTGGAGGATGTGCCCTTGTAGACTAGAAGAACAATGTATTTACAAATGGATGGATGCCCGGCCCATTACGCACTTGACGTAAGGGGATTTCTCAACGCCTCTTATGCTAATCGTTGGATTGGCCGACAAGGGCCAGTGGCGTGGCCAGCACGCTCACCAGACATGACACCACTGGATTATTTCCTTTGGGGCACAATGAAACAGAGGGTATACAGCGTCCCTATCAACACAGAAGAGGAATTGCGTGGCAGAATTGTCCATTGTGTAAATTACATAAAAAATAACCCGGAAATGATACGTCGAGCAACTCAACAAATAGCAGTACGTGCAGGATTGTGTTTGCAAGAGCGGGGTGGGCATTTTGAACAGTTATTACATTAAATAAGTAATTATGAAATTCCATAATTCGTTTGATTTTATAATCCCATACCCAAAATGTAATCCTAATCCTCCATTAAGGGTTTCAACCTGAGCGGCTACCTAATTAAGTGTAAACGCAATGTCTTTGTTTGGCCGCTCATTAAGGATCTTGTAATTGTGCGAGACACTTGGTTATTTTTTTAAATAAAAGGCAATGAGATACACAACCATTACTGGTAAAAATAACATGAGGTAAGATGGGCATAATTTTGAGTAAATCGAGTAAATACTAAAAATTCGAGAAAAAAAAACACAAAATTCATAGGAAAAGTCATTATTTTTAGGGTTTATGTCATTTTTTCTCATTTTTTTCTATTTTCATTGACACAAATAAACTTTTGTGATTATAATTCCGTTTGTTTCAAATCAATAGAGTCCACAGGAGCCAAAATATCTTGATTTGTTCCGATGAGGTCCTCTGCGTACTATGACTTTTTTTAAAAAATCATAAAAAAAAAAATAAAGGTGGTAATTTTTTTTTATTATTTTTTTTGTCGATAAAATTGTGTCTAGTTTCATCCCTATTCGTTTGTGCACTTTATCCAGGGACACACTGTATACAATACAGGCACCAATAATATTACTTATTTTATTATTAGACATATTGATAAGTTTCCGTGGGCACCTTTCGGCTTCATTTTTATACCAGCTCAATGAAACCGTAATATTGAATCGTCATCGGGTTTACATACGTATTCCAAATTTCAAACCATTCCATTTAGTAGTAGCGGAAAAGACTGCTTCAAAACTGAATTGCAAGAATTGACCTAAACAAGCCAACAGACAGACGGACAAACAAACAGGTATACCTACCTATATTGTAAAAATTCGTTTATGTAGGTAAAACAAAATGAAAAATTGGCATTTTATTAAAATAATCTTTAAATCTCTTTATGAAACGAGCTTTAGAATTCTATTACGTCACTTTTTAGTTCTAATAACGCGACCGTGGCGGTATGGAGGTGACGTATCCATGCCAATCAAACATTTAGATAAAATTACAAATGAACTATTGAACTTTATTTAAATATTACCTTTGATTCCGAATCAGCATTAATTAATAAATATAACATTATAAAACATCAATTACACAGGATTCTCTTACCTTGATAAAATTGGAGTCGTATGAAGAAACCTATTTTTGGTGCAAACGCCACGCGACCACTCTAAACACATTTCACGGACTAACTGCTGTCATTTGAAACCAAATAGCGACTACCATAGACTAAAAATGCTGCCATAATTTAAAATTTTCATGTATTGTGGCGTTTTATTGCCAGGAACATATTAAAAATGCGGTCGCGTATGCCGGAAATTCCGCATGCGCTATTTCGCGGGACAGATTAAAATCTGTATTTATCAAAGAAATTTCTATGTAAACGCACTTGTTTTACGGTTTAAAATTAAAGATCGGTTCATAACTGACCGGGACGCAACCGTTGACTTTTAAACAGTCTAATTTAGTATTTTTTATCTAACTTCAAATTTGTCGTGGAGGGTGTGGGACACGTCAAAATAGCACCTCCTTTTTTCTTATTTAGGCTATATTTTAAATTTAACATGCTTGTTTTGCATAATTCTAGAGTGTTTCTGAAGTTAATAAGATATTTAATGTAAAAAAATATATATCATTTGATATGCCTTCTTTAAATTCGAATAATCAGCCATGAAAGTCATGGGACACGACTTTTTTCAACCAACAACTTTTTCTGAAAACGCCCAAATATGAAACTTTAAACTATAAAGCGTTTTTTTATTGGTTGTTTTTGTGAAAATCCTTATTGAGAAAATATACTGGTCTGAATTAATTTTTTCCTACTCCTGTACTTTTATCTGTCATTTATATAGTCACGAACACTAATATAAGAACATACATAATATGTCCGCAGAATAATCCAGAGAAAAGTCTATCTCGTCTATGCCCTAAAACAGCACTTGTGCGTTTTTGAGATAAAACGATACGGCCAGCTGCCAAAGCTTAGCGTTGCACAATCGATTTAATCATATTTTAACGATTGTGAAATAGGGACTATAAATCACCTAACGTTTTGAGAAATGATTTCAGTTACCTGATTGGTCGATTTTAAAATAGCTGTTTTCTGGTTGGTTGATACGAAATACAAAGTTTTTTAAAAGATTTAAATTAGTTAAAGAGAAACACGTACCTGATAGAACCTATCGTTCCGTTTGACAGTCGATGTGTATTGTGATTGGTGGATTTAATTTATTGAAGTATTCTGATTGGTCAAATTAAAATGTTTTGGAATTGTAAATAATTCTATTTTCCATTCCGTCAATTTAAAAACAAAGTAAACCATAGACACATATTTTGTCATTTTCTTGTTTCCCGCTCGTTTGTTGTTCTTTACTTCGTTCGTTCGTTTGTAAGTTTTTTCGCTTAGTTTTGCATTTCATTTGAAACCTAGTCGTAGAAAAAGGATTGTATGCAACGGTGTATAACTAAGTCAAAAAACACTCGTGGCGCTTACCTTTACGATGTTCGCCTTCGGCTCACATCGTAACACACGCCACTCATATTTTTTGACCTCTCTTATACAACTATTGCATAAACTACTATATTAATGTTATTATATAAAAGATAAAAGATGTTTATTCAGTAAGTAGGCCGCACGGGCACTTTTACACGTCAAAAATCTACCAGCGCTTCGTAAGAGACCTCTGCTGAGAAGAAACGCCGCAAGAAACTCAACAGTTAGTCGTTTTTTAAATATACAATTATAAAACTTAACCTAGCATTATATAAAACAATGAATCTAACATACGATAAGAAATAAATGTATTCACGCGTAGTTGAGCAGAAAAATGTGTCAAAACTCTGAATTTTCTCCAGAACTAATTAGTAGTAAGTAATAGAAAAGTAATTATGAAAATTATACTAAATTATGATGGTGTAATACATCTACATAAAAAGTTTCGATACATTCTCCTACAGAAACCGTATCCCCTAGACAATATACAATGTTTACAAATGTAGCTAGCCCTTTATAAATGTAGCTAGCCCTCTCATGTTGCTGCGCCCTTGCAGGGTGTCACATGTATACCTATTCCTGTTTGTTCCACCGTGAATTGTAATGTGATATGCAATAAATGATTGATTGATTGATTGATGCCTCGTTTAACGTTTACTCACATCATTTGTGTTACTGTTCATTGACGATGTCTTTACAGGTCCCTCTCAAGATTGATGCAGAGATACAAAATATTTGTAGAGAAGTAGAAACTTTAAATTTTTTGAAAAGTTCCTATATTGTTACCAGGACTTTTACATTTTTGGTAATGAAATAGGATCTTTCCAAAAAAATCACAAATTATAACATAAGTGGTCCGTGAATTCGACCTTATCAGTGCAGTCTTATTTTAAATGTCCAAAATTAGTGATGCATCTGCCCGATGCTGATATAGCACTGAGCTTCAATAATAAGCGGTAAAATTCATTATTCTTTAAAGTATTATAGTTGGATAGAACACCTAGTAACTGGCCTCTAAAATACCAGTTACTGGCACCAAATGACAAAGTTCATGGGGCCAATAATCGGTAGGCGGCCAACATTAGGTCAGTTTATCGTATTGCATTTAACTTGGCCGCCATTAGGAACCAGTAATGAAAAACTACATAGTGTAGGACGCCCTCAGACTAGGTGGAGTGACGATCTTCGCAAGGTGCTGGCAAGAGCTGGATGAGAGTGGCCACGAACGGGAGAGGCCTATGTCCAGCAGTGGACTAATATAGGCTGATGATGATGATGATGAATGAACAAGGACCAATGGACACAGGATTCTTATGTTACAGAAGATAGGGTTGTTCATTTATTGGTGCCTTCAGCTAAGTGTCCCTATGGTGCTGTCACCTACTGTCAAGTAAATAAAAGCTATCAAAACGTTGACAATACAGTGCAGCAGTGTTCGCACTGTTGTGTTCCGGTTTGGGGATAAGACAGCCGGTGAAATCACTAGCATAGAGGCATTCTATCTTAGTCCTTAGGGTTGGCAACGCATTGCAGTCTTAGGATTGCATTGCAGTCTTGTGAATGCGAATGTCTATGGGTCACAGTTTCCACTTACCATCAGGTGGCCTGTGTGCTCGTTTGTCTTCTCTATGCCATAAAAAAAAACGACAAAACGCCCTGTACTGTGGCTACCTGTAGGGCATGGCGAGGTAATCGGCGAGCTCCTGCAGGTAGTTCCGCGGCACGAGGCCGACGCGGCCGCGCGAGTCCCGCGCGCGGTACCACTCGGGGTCCGAGGGCGGCCGCTCCACGATCTCCAGCCGGTCGCCCTTCTCGAACGATAGCTCCTGCTCGTTGTTGGATGTGAACGAGTAGAGCGCCACCTGAACAAATACAAACATTTTTTTTTTATTTATGTACTGTCACGAGATTTACTTTGGTACCCACCTTAGTTCCAAACTCAATCTGACATTCTACAACAATAAGGTTGAGTTTCCTAAAAGTTACAAATGACTTGACATCTCTAATGACATTGACGACTTCAAGCATATTTTTCTTGAAATGGGTCCCAAATTAACGCTCGTGACCGTACATTGGACTAGGAAAGTCACAAGTTTCGTCCTCATCTATCGAAGCTTCTCCAGGTCTTCGGTCGTTTTTGAAAATCTACCAAAACAGTCTTTGGTACGCAGTAATACTTGATAGACAACAATGGGATAACATAGCACTTGTTATGATATGCACGTAAACGCGAGCTCGGAGCGTTACTAACGCAGAAATATAAAATATCAGCTTCAATCGTGTTTTGGAAACCGGAAGGACTATACTTAATGTAACTGATGAATCTCAAAAATCAGAGAAAGGTACTCACAACAATGTCTAAAACGTTCTCCGCCATTGCGTAGGTGTGAACTGGGTCCTCTGCGTCGCCTTCTTCACTCGTGTAGTTCGAGGGGAACCTGGAGATATATTGTTTGTAAGAACAGTTGGCCTTTAATAAGTGAGGCTTACAAATCTCACCAAACATTACCTAAGGAGAGGTGGTCAATAAGCATGTGGGCGATAATACAACCAGTAAAATGACTTCATGCATCCGATCTTACTTCTCAGGATGGCCTCTCATGGGCCGCATTATCCTCATACCTCCAGGTACCCAGTGAGGTTGTTAACCTTTGTAGAACCACAGTATTTCCCCTCCAACCCATTGCTCTTCTCCACATACTTTAGGAAGAGACAGCTCATCAGGCTGCTGAGCTTGGTAGTTGTACTTGACTAACACTGGCATCATGCTACCGTTAGAACCAGGACTCACCAGCCAGTATGTCCCTGGTACTGCCCCCGCCACCAGCCATCATTGCTCTTCTCGAGAATGAGGATCCTAGTGCCCTTGGTGAGAGACAGCTCATCAGGTTGCTGGGCCTGATAGTTATACTTGACTACGGCGGTGCCAAGGGCCTCTGTGGGCTCGACGCGCCGCGCACCTGGGGACTCCGGGCCTCCGCCGCGGACCGGCGAGCTGTTTGAAGGTAGGGTCTTCGAGCCAGACCCCTTTTTCACTTTTTTCTTAATACTGGAACAGGCAAATTGTTCAAAGTCAAATTTTGTTCAAGTTTGGAGCTCGATAGATAGATGTAGTTCTATCAAACTGTCCTAACAGATAGGTAGCTTGGTGTAGAGTTACCATTAGATTAAATACAAAAAACTATCTCCAAAAACCATAGGTAGGTATTAGCAATTTTTTTCATGTATTAGTCTACATCCTGCACTTCATTTGGAGTTTAACAATAATGTTACTATTTTTGTCATATCATAATTAATCAGAATAGTAAATGAATTGTTTTTTTTCTGCCTAGTGAAAGAATCTTTTTTCCTTATTCAAATAAAAGCAATTTGTTATTTATAATGATTCGTTTAGTTAATAACAAGATTAAGGTCGGTTAACGCTTTTAGATTTGACTCATTCAAAACATGAATTATGAATGACTTCCTGTAACATTTAAGGATAGATGTAGTAAATTAACATTAAACAAGGTCCCTATTCCACTTTGTTATCCCCGATCTAGCTTTCATATCGTAATTTCGCTATTGTTGACGTTATGGAAGCTCTCATTATGAGTATAGTTTAGAAGCAAGATATGAAAATAAATTCGTGCGCCACCGTCTTGCGTGATGACATTGACGTTAGCAGGGGCGGCTTCAATTGGGGAAGGTAGGGTATGTACTGACAATCTCTTTACTAAGTATCTATATTCAATTGTTTTCGTTCATTAAGAAACAAAAACCAATCACGTATGAGTTTGACGAGACAGTATGACTAAGCGAGCTTACGTTGTCTCGGCAGTATGTATGATAACAACGTCATGTCGTGTGTCTTGGCTCTACACGAGGGGACTAGGTATATGGAAATCCCTAATCGTAATATTCCTTAATGCATCGTTTGTCCGAATTTTCGTTTAATCTCAAGCCATTTCTGGCTGAACTTGAGTTGAAAAGTTTTCTGAGAGCTGAAAACTAATTTATGACAAACAATAAGTCAGACAACAGTTACGACAAAAGTTATTAGGGATTCCGAGGGACACCTATAAGAGCATTGTTTTGACTCGGCCGCCATTACTGTTAATTAAATAAAGGCTCGGACAAACCGTACCGTCGCGGCCCGCAGCGCGATATTTCCATACAACCCGCTAGCGTGGTCAAACAGGCTACGTAGCGGTTTGTATGGATGGAAGCATCACGCAGTGCGCGCGTGATGCGCGCTATTTCGGAGCCTTAAGAGCTATCAAAACATGGCAATACAATATCAGATCAAAAACGATATGGTTTTTACTGTTAAAGAGAGGCCCTGGAGGGTTATTATGACATAACCTATGCAGTTCATTTTACGCTGAGCGTAAAGGATGCAGTTATGGCAGTTACATAATTCTGTCCTTTTCTCTCAGCGAATAATGAATTGCACAGATACGTCATGACATAGCTATGCTGTTCATTTTACGCTGAGCGTAAAGGATGCAGTTATGGCAGTTACATAATTCTGTCCTTTTCTCTCAGCAAATAATGAATTGCACAGATACGTCATGACATAGCTATGCAGTTCATTTTACGCTGAGCGTAAAGGATGCAGTTATGGCAGTTACATAATTATGTACTTTTCTCTCAGCGAATAATGAATTGCACAGATACGTCATAATAACCCCACTGTTAGCTTACCTGTCGAAGATAGAAGGTTTCTCCTTCTTTACATAGTTGCTAGGGACGTAGCCGGACTGCGAGCGCGCGTTCTGAACACGCCACCAGTGCTTGCTATCGTCCAGGAGCAAGTAGCGCTCGTTTTTGCGCAGGTCCAACTCCTGCGCACCCTGGGCCGCGTAGTCGTACTTCGCTACTACATAGCACACGTCGTCCTGGAATATTAGTTTAACGTCTTAGTTATAGTTATTAAGGGCTTGCAGTCCTGGTACTATAGGGAATTGTGGTGGTCTTCGATATTAAACACAAACTACATGACAATTCTTTTATTAATTCGTAACTCTTATTTATATTATGTATATGCACAAGCAATGCGCCCGGCCCGCAGGCCTAGAATTGACTCCCGAAAAACTAAACAAAAATAAACAACCGCCGTTCTATCGAACCATTTCCTTTTAAATTTAAAATATGAAAAGCAAATGCGACGTATAACCTAAAAAGGTACAGTGAAATAAGGTCTATTTTTGCATTGCAACCTTACTTCACTACATGTAACTAAGAACCTGTGTGTTTGTATCTAGTCGCAGTAACATATTAAAGTGACAGTGGTTTGAATTAAGTGTATCAATAGCCATGGTAGGGTACTAAAATGTAAATGGCTAGAACCGGTTTTTTTTGGCCTTGTTAGAGATTTACTCCAACTATTTTTAAATGTGAGTTTTTGGTTTATCTGCAAGGAAAGTTTTGTGCTGGACGCAGCTTCTGTTGGACTGAGTTGGGATGAGTTAGAATATCTGTCGAGGATCAAGAGAAACAGAAATTCATCATCATTATTTTATTTGTGCAACAAACTAAAATTGCTTTTTTCCTTTTTCCATTAAACCTTTGTTTATTATGATAACAAGGCAAACATGCACACAGGTTACCTGTGATATAGGTAGACCCTGAAACCCACTGATCCTCAACAATGCATATCTCTACATAGCATGAAACAAAAGCCGCTTCTCACCTTCTGTCCCTCTGTATGTATGCATAGAGCTTTACTACACAACCGTTTTCATTGCGGTTTATTGATTCAAGAGAAAGGTTTTTATGTATAATAAATTCTGGTTTACGAATGGGTGTTTCAGATAACTCACATAAACCCAGGCAATGCGTGGGCAGGTTGCTAGTTCATTATAAATCTGAGAACTATGCCGAAATTCATCCATGCTATAGGTGTAACTTAATTGAGAGCCAAATTATGTATGAATGATAAAGCTTGTCTAAACTCAAAATGCATTATTTCTAGCTAAAACAGCCGTTTCCTGATAAATAAAGCATCTAGAGACTCATTTTGCACACCATTTTTCAATTTTTTCATCATGGATGATTTATTTTATGACAAAATTGTTATTTTAGGTGAAAAGTGATCATTTTGAGGTTATAAAAGTGTTTTACTTAATATGACAAGTCTATTAGTATGGACCGTAGTCACCATAGCCCTCTTCTTGCAACTCATGCCTACAGCCTACAGGGTAATTGTACGCCTATAGTCATTTCACAGGCTGTTTGGTGCCACTTTTGCAGCCAATACAGCCTATTAAACAGCCAAACTTTTAAATAGTTTCCTAACCGATAAGAGGAAACATATCACTAAAGAAAATATTACTTATTACCTAATGTCACTTACATCATCTTTTTATTTATATTTCCTTTTTTTTTACTTCAAGAATAATCATTCAAATTGGGGGCTCTGGAATTCAGTACTAATGCCAATGATCTCATTAAATTTGATATTATTTTAGTCAATAAACTGCCTATTTGACGACGCGATAGCCTAGTTGGTAGTGACCCTGCCTATGAAGCTAGAGGTCCTGGGTTCAAATCCCGGTAAGGGCAGATATTTGTGTGATGAGCGCAAATATTTGTTTCTGAGTCATGGATGTTTTCTATGTATTTAAGTATATATTTCTCTATATAAGTATTTATATCGTTGTCTAGTACCCATAGTACAAGCCTAGAGCTTAGTTTGGGACTAGGTCAATTGGTGTGACATAGTCCCCTGATATTATTATTATTATTATATATTATCTTGTATATTTAAAAAAAAATTGCCTTGACAAAAAGACATTACTGAGGTACCTATGACTTTAACAGTCTCTTTAGACTCATTTTGTATAAGAAAAACCTACTACGTGCCATGTGGTCGACGGCTTAGAATAGTGCCACTCCATGTCTTCCTGTGGAAGTCGTAAGAGGCAACTAAGGGATTAAAGACTTGTAGTATTGTTAGGCGATGGGCTTGCAACCTTTCACTAATATACACATGGTAAACATCTTAGCCTGATTGTGCAAAATGTTATAGAATGAACACCAAGTTGTTAGAGTTGTTGATCATTTTATTGCTTTGCCTACCCCACTCTGGGCTGAAGGCATCATGGTATGTATGTATGTAAAACCTAATAAATTAAGATAAAACCATTGGGCTGAAGCCTGCTCGATTTAAGTTTATATTCGGCACCGTTGAGAGTTCTCACTTAAAGACAAAACATGATTTATCAGGACACAAATGCAGACTGAATCATTTAATGCATATAGATTTAGTTTTATCAAGCTTACAATCAAGGTTGATATAAAGATAAGAAACATCTCATAGCAAATACAGCTTAAAAAAGCAAATAGAGAGCATTAATACCAATTTTCAAGACAAAAAGGTAAATTTACAAGAAATATAAAGTGATGCAAGATATTCAAGCTGCTGTTTATATCAAGTTTAAAAGAGCCTATTCAACTTCTTATAAGAATCCGATCATTTAAGTTAATTTAACAACAACTAGTTTATTGGGGGAAACCAGTACAGGCCTGTCAATATAATAATGTATTCACTTCAACTATAAATGGGTCAAAGTTAGATGAGTCAGTGAATATGTTACAACTTGGAGGAAATTCCAAATCCTAGCTCTACTAAAGTAATTGATGATTCAGCCAAAGAATACCAAATGCAGGCTCGTAGACAGCACTGGTAAAACAACTTCAGAATTCCGTAAGGTATAGGCTCTGGATTCTTGAGTCTTTGCCTTGGAGTGAGGTTGGTACTGAGTAGACCTGGTAGCTACCTGTGCGTTTTTCCCATGCTTTGGGTTGGCCATGGCGTGCGGCGCCGGCAGCGGCTTGCTCGCCCACACCGAGTCTGCGGCGCGCGCCGTTCGCGTCTCCAACATCGGAGCCCCGGGCGACCCCTACTGCTAGCACTCCGGCTGCCTTCACTGATGCATCGCTGCTGCAGCCCCTGCCGCTGCACCGCTCATTACCACACCACAACACTGCACGCGATCGATTGGCAGCGTCAACGCGCCGCAAAAACAAGCGATTGTTTATTGTAGGACGTGCGAAACCGATCGAAAGCTGTCGCCCGATGAACGCACAGGTGACATACACGACAAGGTTTTAAGTAGTTTTGCAAGACAAGTTCATATGCGAACAGTGATTGTTGTTTGCCCCGTTGTTTTATAGGTAATTTCTAACCAGAATTTCCTAATAAAACGATAAATTTCCACGATTGTCCTAAAAAAACTGGATCAGTCGGTGGGGCAACGCACAGATTATAGGGTATGGGCAACGATGGATGAATCAATAGACTAAACAATATGTTTTTTTATCGCAATATTTCGTATTAAGCATAGACAAAATGCAGTAGCAACTTTTTTTAGAAAGTTTCGGGTGTAACAATTTTGTGTGGTTATTACATTGGTTATTTGTTAAATAAAGTATTAAATAAAAATAAATGTATCCGGTTTTTCACCTCCTTTGGATAGAGTTATTTTTTGTTTTACATATAACTAAAAGCACCCACCTTCATGCTTATTTTATTGAAATTGATTGAAACAGGTTCAAAATGAAAAGGTACTTTATCTTTATCTGTGCCTGTCCTGTCACAAAACAGCAGCCCATTTTATTTTATTACCTGTTGTGATCTTCGCCAAGACGGACGCGTTGTGTTAAATTCATTTTACTTGTGAAATTATAATAATACATGGATTAAATTCAGTGATTGTGGTTGTTCGAATCGGCAATGTCTGATTCAGAGGGAACTAACTTCTCCGGAAGCGGGTCCGAGGCTGGGAGTGTGGTCTCAAATCGGTCGCGACGAAGTGCCGCGTCAAACAAGTCCGCGAGGTCTCGGTCCGTGTCTCGCTCTCGGTCACGCTCAGAGAGCCGCAGCCCAAGCAGGAGCCCTAGCCGCTCGCGCTCTAGATCTCAGTCGCGGTCGCGTTCGCCGTCGCGCTCTCGATCAAGGTAAGACAATACAAATACTTGAATGTTACAAAATGTTATTCTCATTTCTTATACCTGGACATCCTAAACGTATGTTTTTTATAGTGTTAAATCATAAAGGTTTACATCTACAACTGTTCAGCAGGCAGTTGGTAACTTTCAATTGAATATATTTTAAAATTTTGGCCCTTTGCTGTGCTTGAGATTGGTTAGATGGTACAACTTGTACCTTAGATCCGGATAAGTTGTACCACTGTTTAAGGAGATTGAAGTCTTTTGCAAACATCAAAATGATGGTGCAATAGCTTGATTGGTTGATCAGTAAATAATGTTCACTCAAGTCCACTGTTTTTTTTAATAGCATGACATGTATCCTTCTAACTAACATGCTAATAATAGCACCAATGAAGATGGAGTGATGCAGTAGTTAGGCTGAGCAGCCGTACTTGACCAGCATTGTAATGTCTAACTTGCTCGTAAAAAATAAAAAGGAAATTAGAATCTTACTAATGGAACCTCAAGTGAGTAATTTCTTCATACCGTTTGAGAATTAAATATTGTGCAATTCTTACCTTAATACAGCTATTACTGACAATAGTTTCTAATACATTCAATACTATGAACTCAATATTGCACCCCATTTGTTTAAAAAATAAGCGTCTGGGCTCTGAGTATGGTACTGTCTGCGTAACGGTTAACAGTGATTCATGGCCTTAAAATAGCTAGTGGATTACACGATATGCCTTTCACTCTGCAGTTTCTTTGTCTATAAAGAGAGCTAGCATAACTAAACTTTGGTTTGTAAAATAAGCGAGAGGCCTTTTGAAATTAACCTTATTGGATATTGTAAGTAGTGACGAGTGCTTCTAAATACGTACATGTGGTTCAATATACATTAATCTAATTCCAGGAGCCGCTCAGCTGGCTCTGGTGGCAGCCGTACCAAAGATAATGAGGCCAAGGAGGCATCCGGAGATGAAGAAGTAGAGGTGATAATCTAGTTATGCATTGGATAGTTGTATGGGTTGATACCAGATATCCAGCATAGACATTGGGGGTAAGACTGAATAATCAGTGTAGCCATCATCAGACAGGTAACTGAATATTTGAGCGAGTGAGGACATATGCATTGTAAACTCGACTTAAGGCGCAATTGACGTGAGAGTAGTCCCTGTGCAGTGTGCTGGTCGTAACTAGTTTGGAAATTGTAGGTCAAATAACCTTTAGTTGAGAAACACGCCTTATTGTGTCATGCACAGTATTTTTTGGAGAGTGATAGATTGGACACCAGATAGTAAACAATATCAATTGAATTGAATAAAATAGGACATAAAACACTGTCTATTAATAATCATTGCATTAAAACCGCCATTAACGTAAAGCTTCCAATTTCGGCGACCACGCCCGGCCACGGCGACAGGCGATTATTATGCACACTACCTAATATGCGAAGTCGTGCCACGTGGTCGCTTGCGTGGTATGCACTCTTGCCATTACTCTACACTTCCTAGACAATCATAATTATTAAACAGAGTGATAAAATAAAATATTACTTAGTGCTACTTTGTCTGTGATTAGGATGAAGAAGAACCTGAGGGCGAGGACTTGGTTG